>JAKVIS010000061.1:0-199508 GCA_033119425.1 Bufotes viridis
GTGATCCATGTGCATGGGGCGCTCTGACGTCATTCTGGAGCGCCCCGGGAGCCGCACGGACTGTAAGTATACCGCTCCCCCGCTCCCCACTACTACTATGGCAACCAGGACTTTAATAGCGTCCTGGCTGCCATAGTAACCTGAAAGCATTTCAAAGACTGATCAGGATCCTGATCAGTCTTTTAATGCTTTCAGGCGACTTGCGTTCTGACAGATCCAGCGGGACGGAAGTGCCCGCCGGATCCTCAGAACGCAAGTGTGAAAGAGGCCTAAGCCTTATCGCACACCTCTAAAATCACACCAAAGTGCCCATAGTTTGAGGAACATGCTATGTGGTCGCAGGGACGAGTCTTCTGTGCTGCAGCTCTCTTTCTATAACAGCTCAGCAGGCAGTTGAAGAATGGAACTGAGCATGTGCATACTCCTCAGCGAGGTTGACAGGTAAATAAGAAAAAGAACAAACAGCAGGTGGCGCTGTACAGATAACTCAGGGGCTATGGTATATTTTTAATTACATGCAATTACAAAAGTATTCAGATCCAGCTGCCGGTTTCAAAGCTGCAGAATACTTTTCATTGGACAACCCCTTTAATCAATTGGGTTCATCCCACTCTGGCGCACAATGGAGTAAGAATGCCGTATGGGAGTCTATATTGGGGTAGATATGATTTTTTTAAATGACTTTTTATTCAATGTTTTTTTTTTTTCAGTGTTCACTGTACAGGATAAATAATGTCAGCATTTTAATATATGGGTTTTGTATGCAGCGGTCAAAGCTGATCTCAGTATGCAGAGGATTTGCGGAGGATCCCCATCAGGGATGCAGTGACAGGGACCCGATGGCAGAGAAGGCAGCCCGATGCCTTCCATAGGCATCAGGGCTTGCCTTCTACAGAAGATCCAGCCCTTAGGCTCTGAACTCGGACATACCCTTAATTTCACCCAGGCAGCCCCCCCTGATGTTAGCATTGGACCATCTCATGCTCCGATGCGCTCTCTTTTCCTGTGCTAGATCGCGCAGTGCCAGGGCTCTTTTGTTTACAATAACACACTGCCGGGCGGAAGCTTCCGCCCGGCAGTGTGTTCAGTGACCTCACCGGCTCTGATGGGCGTGCTTTAGCCGTTTTACAGGCTAGGACAGCGCTAAAGCCCGCCCATCAGTGCCGATGACGTCACCGGGCTTCCTGGCAGCCCCTATGGTCACCGGAACTCCGGAAAATGCCTTTGCCCTGTGTGATTTAGCGCAGTGCAAAGGAGAGCATCGGAGCATGAACTGCATCGGTGCTCAAGTCAGGGGGGCTGCCTGGGTGAAAATGGGGATATGTCCGGGTGGAGCTCTGAACCCCGACAAACCCTTTAAGGTGAAAAATAGCAGGGTCCTGAAGGGGTTAATATTTATAAAAAATATTTTGCTCAATATAGTCATTTCATCAAATCTGTAATACATAGCAGCAGTACAATACATAATACATAGCAGCAGTACAATACATCATACGTAGCATCAGTTTGGAGCGTTATTGCTTTTGTGTGATTTTGCCAGTAGATAGATCTCGGCAGACTCCGTCCTACTGGCTTTAGGCTTCACGGTCTTCACGATCTGAAATCTCTGCTGCAGCCTGTCTCTTATTAGACTGCTTTCTCCTCCATCCCAGATCTTACACAAGAAGTTCCCCCCGGGCCTCAGAACCGTGCCAGAGAAGTCCACGAGAGACAGACACATGCCGACAAGTCTCTGGTGATCCAGTTCTTTGATCCCACTGGCATTAGGAGCCATGTCACTCAGGATGACGTCTGCCTGTCCGGAAGGGAGGAGATCAATGATTTTCCTATGGGTGGCAGGGTCGGTAAGGTCACATTTAGAGAGGAAAACTGCCCCTTCCAGCGGAGCTATGCGGAGAAGATCAACTCCCAGGACGAATCCTACACTCTCCGCGGGGTCTAGAGAAAAACAAAAAACAGCGAACTGAATGGAAGCCAGAGAGCAGATGTGACCAAGCTGAACCAAGGTGACGTCCCATGCAGAAGACACATGTATGTCAGCTGTATGCCTTATTAGGGGGCGTGCAAACGACTGTATGTATTTTGCAGTCTGCAAAATACATATGATGTCCGTGTTGCATCCATTATTTTTTTTTTTGCAGACTCATTGACTTCCGTGTTCTGCATTTGCAGCCAAGAATAGGACGTGTTCTGTCTCTTGCAAAATGGACATTCAAATGCGGAAAACACACTGAAGACATCATACATACGGTCTTGTGAATGTACCCTTATACAAAATGGGGGGGGGGGGGGTATCAAAACTGATGCAGGGGGAAACTGGCTTAGGTGCCCAAGCAACCAATCAGATTAATCCTTTCATTTTCCAAAGGGGCTCAGTTCTGATAAATCTCCCCCACTGGGTTTTATCCTGTAAGGGGTAAACCCATAATAATTTAAAAAAATAAGTTATAAAAACTCCCCCAATGTAAGGTAATTAAAGGGGTTCTCCGGACTATTAATATCGATGACCTATCCTCGGGATAGGTCATCAATATCAGATCGGCTGCGCATGCCCCAGCCTCCCTCCATTCATTTCTATGGGGCCGCCGAAAATAGCAGAGCGCTGGCTCGGCTATTTCTGTCGGCCCCATAGAAATGATTGGGAGTGGGGGCCGCAGAAGAGCGGTGCGCTCCCATTCTATGGGGAGAGCGCTTGGCGGTGGCCGGATCCGGGAAACCCAGGGTCCTCCGGCCACCACCTTCCCCGCTCCGTTCTCGGTTTAGGCGCGTGTCCTAGAGGTGAGACCCACACCTATCAGACAATGGGGGCATATCCTAGTGATATGCCCCCATTGTCTGAGATGGGAAAACCCCTTTAACTGCTAATTTGCCTACGGATTAAAATTACTTTTTCTCCAGAATAAAGCATTGGGTCGCTAAGTGAGAAGTATCATTACATTCAGTGGAGCGAGCCCTCCGAGGCGTTATGCCTGGTGTAACAGGGAATTCCCTGCTGACTGTTTCCACTTATACACTTTTTACATTTTTCCTCACCTTGTCCCAAGGAATTCACTTTGTCAACCAGCACCTGACTCCAGGCCCCGGGTGCCGCGCCGCAATCTACAACTCGATTTCCCGGATGCAAGATTTTATGCTCCTTATCGATCTCCAGCAGTTTAAAGGCGCTGCGGCAGCGGTAATGTTGAGCATGTGCTGCCTTCACATAGGGATCCCGCTGCTGCCTGGTCAGCCATATCTGTTCTGCCCCCGTCTTGGCCTTCTGCGTCCTTAGAGTAACGTGCAGGCTGCGGCACTGCACTAGGGGAGACGGCGTCTGCCAGAGGCTGCAAATATAGGACATTCTCCATGACTATCACATAATACCTGTGCACACTGGTCCATAACAGTGACTGCAAGAGCACCCCCATAATGCGGGCAGTCAAAGGGCCCTAATGACAGAGACAGCCACAATGCATCCATAATGGTGACCCCCACTGTGCCCTCACTACAGCGATAACCAAATGCACTTACAATGACACCACTTACTTAGCATAATTGCATTGAAGAAAAAAAAAAACACTCCCCATAAAGCATCCATGCCAATGCTGAGCAAGGAAGATCACAGACAGTAAGTGTTGTCATAGGGACACAAGGGGGAGCTACAAACGGATGCATCTGGATGTATTAAATGGAACGGATCCCTTTAATTCAGATTTTGAGATCCTCTGCCGGATCACAAAACCGAAATTCACAACGCAGATGTGAAAGTAGCCTCAGAAAGTTCCATGATATAAACTCTAGTGCAGGTAATCTCCTTACCAGTGACTGTATTCGTGAGTTATACCCCCCATTCTGATCCTCAGCTGGGTCAAGGAATTCAGCTTCTCTATGTATTCCTATGGGAGCCTCAATGTCGGTCTCATAGGAATGAATAGAGAAGTAACGGACTTCCTGTCTGGTGTCAGTTGGAGATCAGAGAACAGGTCACATGACACAGCTGAGGATCAGAAGGCAGGATGTAACTACACTACATTTTACATCATGTACCTTTCAAGCAGGTCAGAGAGTAAACATTTTTGTGGGAATGCTCCTTTAAGATACTCTTGCTGTGATTGCTCTGCTTGGCTATCTCCAGTGCCCCCATAGAGAGTGAATGGAGCTGCAGTGCCATCTGAACAGGGGTACGGGACCCCCATTCTTGTAGTTGGTTGGGGTCTCAGTGTTCGGACCCCCAGTGTTCAGCTGGTTATCCCCTATCCCTTAAAAACCTGGCACATCCCCTTTAAGGTACAGATTCCGGCTGCAATGCAGAATGTAATAAGATAAGGCCTGTCTGAAGCCGAAAACGTACAATTTTTCTCCCCCCCACCCCCCCATTAGGGACTTTTTCTCGTAAAAACATTATTGCACATTTATAGCGGCTTTAAATCGCAGGGAACATGGGCGTGAGCGGTTCTTTATATTATAATGAGCGGCCTCCGAGGACCCATTTTATTAGATCAGCCTATACGCCTGTGCAATGAATATTCTCCAATATCGGCCGGAGATTTACGAATATAATTCTAGAATTAGATTTTTTCATTTTGCGCAGTTCCAGAAATAAATGGTATTAATGGCAGCTAGCAGGTGATAGAGGTGTCGGCTGTAGAAAAAACAAGGCGGTGAGGTGCTCTGTAGTGTAGACCAGGGATCAGCAACTTTCAGCACTCCAGCTGCTGTGAAACTACAACTCCCAGCATGCAAACATGCTCGACTGCTCTTCTAACTCCCATAGAAGTGAATGAAGCATGCTGGGAGTTGTAGTTTCTGAACAGCTGGAGTGCCGGAGGTTGCTGATCCCTGCTGTAGATGCTCACAATCCAAGGGAAGGGGATGTGCAAAGTCGCTTGCCAGGTAGGGTTGTGTAGGACGCAACAAGCAGATAGGCGTATAGGTGACTCCTCGGGGCGGCGCTACCGGCTGTGGTGCAAACCGGCCAGACGTAGGCGCAGCTAAACCTAGAGAGCAAAGAGGATAAAAACACCATAAAATCGCGTACAGTCTGACGCGTTTCGACTTGACATCCCCAGACACTGACAATAGAGTGAGATACTATGGGGGAGATTGATCAAACTGGTGGAAGTAGAACTGGCTTAGATGCCCATAGCAACCAATCAGATTTCACCTTTCAATTTTCACAGCTCCTTTGGAAAATGAAAGGTGGAATCTGATTGGTTGCTATGGACAACTGAGGCAGTTCTACTTTACACCAGTTTGATAAATCTGTGTATTTAATTGTCAGTGTCCGAGGACTTCAGCGGTTTTAATCTTTATGAATAAAAACTCCTAGATACTGTTTTTTTTCCTCTTTGGTATCCGAGTTGTCAGCTGTGTCACTAAAAGGAGTGGGGCAGGGGGCTGATGTCTTTGAAGGCGGCCATGTCTCTGGAGTCCAAGACAGATCTCATGTTATGTCACTGGTTTATCCACTTCTCGTCTTCATTGGTCCCTTAGGCTACTTTCACACTAGCGGCACGGATCTCCAGCAGGCTGTTCCGTCGGGTGAACAGCCTGTCAGATCCGTCCTGCCGCTAGTGCACGTGTGCCCCCGGACTACCGCTCCGGCCCTATTGACTATAATGGGGGCGGGGGTGGAGTTCCAGCGGCGGCACGGCAGGGGACACCGAGAGGCTGCCGGAATAAAACTACAACATGTCAATGGGGCCGGAGCAGTAGTCCGGGGGCACCCGTGCACTAGCGGCAGGACGGATCCGACAGGTTGTTCACCGATCGGAACAGCCTGCCGGAGGTCTGTGCCGATAGTGTAAAACTAGCCTTAAAGAGGACCTCTAACCTCTCCTGACATGCCCGTTTTAGTAACTACTTGCATCCCCCATGTAATAACAATTCTGGAGCGTCTATTCTTATGACTCTATAATGTGCCGTTCCTTTATTATTCCTTCTAGAAGTTATAAATGAATTTCTAGCAGCTTGCAGTGAAGGTCCAGATTGGGGGGAAGGGGGTTCCCTGTTCCTGCCCAGTCTGACACTATCCAATACATGATGCCAGTGTGAGACTGTGCAGGGGTTCCTAAACACCCTACTGGTTACACCCAGCTGGACCTTTATTATAGAATGCTGGCAATTCATTCATAATTTCCAGCATGAATAATAAAGGAATGGCACATTATAGAGTGATAAGAAATGATGCTCCGAAATTGTTATTCCATGGAGGATGCAAGTAATTAATAAAACAGACATGTCAGGAGGGGGGACGGATGTCTTTTAAGGGGTATTCCCATCTTATAAAATAATAGAATGTCGCCAAGATAGTCGCATCTATTCTTAGGGCTCTATGCTGTGCCATTGCTTTTTTATTCCTGCTACAGGTTATGAATGAATTACCTGCAGTTTACAATGGAGATCCAGATGAGTGTTACCAGTCGGGGCTATTTTCCTGCACAGTCTGTGCAACGACCCCCCCTCCCCCCCAAAACTGGTAACACCTGCCCTCTTTAAAGGGGTATTCCTTTGTTATATAGTGATAGCATGCCACAATTATGAATAAATTACTAGAAGTTTGCAATGAAGGTTCAGATGGGTGTTACCAGTTCGGGTGTGTCCCTTGACACTAATCAAGTTACTGTCATTGTACCAATACAGAATTGTACAGTATATAATGAAACTATCAGGCTACTTCACAGTGCAGTAATAAAAAAAAAACTCACTATCTAATCAGTGCTGCCAGTGTCAGACTGTGCAGGGACACTCCATCATCTGGTAACACCCAGCTGGACCGTTATGGCAAACTGCTAGTAATTCATTCATAACTTCTAGCGGGATTAACAGAGTAATGATACACGGGGATACAATTACTTTCTAAAACAGACATGTCAGGAGACGGGACTGGAGAAATACTAGTGACAACACTGAGCCATTACTAGCGCTACCAGCTGTTGTCAGCATTATTTTGCTTCACTGAGAAGTGGAATCAAAGGGAACCCGCAGGGTGGTAAGTTATAGTTGGCTTGGTGACCGGGCACTGTGTCCTAGGGACCGTACATACTAGATATTTGGGCAGTATGGCGCGGTCTGGGCACTATTCCACTGTGGATGTGCATTTGATGAATATAAGGGCAGCGGTCTGGTCACAGTATGGCATTATGCGGGCACGGTGGATCTGTGTGGGCACAGTGTTGTTTTCTGTGCAGTGTTTGTCAGTAGTGCAGAACATCCCCATGTGGGTAAAATATGGCACCTATAGCTGTGGGCCCCGCGTGGCACTCACTGCGCACCATTTGGCACTATGTGGGTACATAACATGGCGCTCTGCAGGGGCGTAACTATAGGGGAAGCAGGGGAAGCGGCTGCTTTGGGGCCCTGACCCAGAAGGGGCCCATCCAAGAGGAGGAGAAGTACTAAAAGATTTTGTCAGGGCCCTTCAACATTATTACACAATATAATTATATACAGTGGCAGTATAGAAAACGGATGGAACAGCTGCCGGGCTTGGTCTGAGAGAGCGATCTTTACTAGCCACAGGAAAGGGGGCGGCGTGAAAGGAAGGGGTTGTGAAAAAATTACTGGGGGAGGGGGCCCCATTCAAAAATTTGCTGTGGGGCCCAGTCATTTCTAGTTACGCCACTGGCGCTCTGTACACTGTTTGGGCGATATGTGCCACATTGGGCAGTGTTGCATGCACTAGGCCAGGGATCAGTAACCTTCAGCACCTCAGCTGTTGTCAAACGACAACTCCCAATATGCTCCTTTCACTGGATGATGGGAGATGTAGTTTCTCAACACCTGTGCCGGAGGTTGCTGACCCCTGCAGTAGGCCTATGGACAATGTATGGGACCAGCTGGGCACTGCATGCATTCCCTGGGGCTGCTGTATGGCACTCTCTGCACAATGTGTCAGCCTACTGGCAGTTCTAGGGCAGTGTCCCATGTATGACTATAGGCGTTATTAGAGGCAAAGTCTGAACAAGTCCCACAGAAGTCACCTCTACACCTCCCCAGCAATACGCCTGTCCCTTACAGCGAAATTCTCCTGCACAACCACACACTCACCGAGTCACGGCCGCCGCCGCCATGTTTATGGTCCCATGACAGGGAATCAGGGCGCAGCGTCCGCCATATTTGTTGAGGGAAAAGCCTAATCGGAAAACCGTAATGCACCCCCGACGCCACCTCATCCTGAAAATAGTATTTTCTTTCTAATTTATGCTATACATGACTTTCGTGGAATAAGATTAGCTGAAGTAGCGTATTTGTGAGGGGAAGCAAAATCGCGAAAACAACAGAGAATTTTCTTTTAGTCATAGTTTATAGCATTTTAATGGGGGAAGGAAACAACAAATTGTAGTATTAATGTAGTGAAGGGGAAACAGAAAAACAGCTGCCCATAGCTAATATGGCGGCCGGGGAAGGGACTGTCGGGTCACGTGATCCGTTTTCGGAGCTGCCGCGGGTGAATTGCACGTGTGACCGTCAGGGACTGAGCTGGTCTGTACAGCACAGCCTGCAAGAGGTAATGTCCACATCCCGGGGCAGAGACCTGCATGTGGGGGTCATTCACTGTGTGTATATATATGTTTATAGCAGACCTGTGACTACACCTGCCTATAAAGTTTGTTCTAACCTGCTGCTCTCTCCACCGCTGCATCCATGATGCACCCGTATAACTTTGTAAAGGCTCATGCACACAAACTTATTTTATGACCGTGTTCGTATGCAGAACCGTTCATTTCAATGAGGCCTCAAAAAACGAAATGTTTCCGTGTGCATACGTAGCATTAGGGCTCATAAACACAAACATATTTCTTGTTCGTGTCTGTTATGCTTTTTTTTTTTTTTGCGGAAACTATTCACTTCAATAGGGCTGCAAAATACGGAAATAACTCTGCATGCCAATTCTGTTCCGTTTCGCAAAATACAGAATGCTTACCGGCAGTATCCGTGTTTTGCGGATCCACAGTTTGTGGACCGCAAAACATCCGATGGTTGTGTGCATGAGCCCTTAGGGTGACCATGTTTTGGTTTTCAGAAAGGACACTTGGGACAGGAAGCGCTGATGAGTAATGGTGCGCACCCCTGGAACTCCTCCCCTTGAGAATCCCGGACATTGTCCAAAAATTGGTTTAGGTCCCAGACAGAGAACATGTCCTGGAAAAAGAGCAAGTATGGTCACCCTAGACAACTTAACATGACATTTGCGCCCGTGTACAACAGGTGAACGCTGCAGCCATGACGTGCCTGTATAGCACACGTGACCGCTGCAGCCATGACGTGCCTGTATACCGCACATCACTTCTGCAGCCACGACGTGCCTGTATACCACATGTGACCGCTGCAGCCACGACGTGCCTGTATACCACATGTGACCGCTGCAGCCACGACGTGCCTGTATACCACATGTGACCGCTGCAGCCACGACGTGCCTGTATAGCACACGTGACCGCTGCAGCCACGACGTGCCTGTATAGCACATGTGACCGCTGCAGCCATGACGTGCCTGTATACCGCATATCACTTCTGCAGCCACGACGTGCCTGTATACCACACGTGACCACTGCAGCCACGACGTGCCTGTATACCGCACGTGACCTCTGCAGCCATGACGTGCCTGTATACCGCACGTGACCTCTGCAGCCATGACGTGCCTGTATACCGCAAGTGACCTCTGCAGCCATGACGTGCCTGTATACCGCACGTGAACTCTGCAGCCATGACTGTTGCTTTATACCACACGTGACCGCTGCAGCCATGACGTGCCTGTATACCGCACATCACTTCTGCAGCCACGACGTGCCTGTATACCGCACGTGACCTCTGCAGCCACGACGTGCCTGTATACCGCACGTGACCTCTGCAGCCACGACGTGCCTGTATACCGCACGTGACCTCTGCAGCCACGACGTGCCTGTATACCGCACGTGACCTCTGCAGCCACGACGTGCCTGTATACCGCACGTGACCTCTGCAGCCACGACGTGCCTGTATACCGCACGTGACCTCTGCAGCCACGACGTGCCTGTATACCGCACGTGACCTCTGCAGCCACGACGTGCCTGTATACCGCACGTGACCTCTGCAGCCACGACGTGCCTGTATACCGCACGTGACCTCTGCAGCCACGACGTGCCTGTATACCGCACGTGACCTCTGCAGCCACGACGTGCCTGTATACCGCACGTGACCTCTGCAGCCACGACGTGCCTGTATACCGCACGTGACCTCTGCAGCCACGACGTGCCTGTATACCGCACGTGACCTCTGCAGCCACGACGTGCCTGTATACCGCACGTGACCTCTGCAGCCACGACGTGCCTGTATACCGCACGTGACTGCTGAAGCCACGATGTGCCTGTATACCGCACGTGACCTCTGCAGCCATGACGTGCCTGTATACCACATGTAACTGCTGCAGCTATTCATTGGTCTATGGCATGAGATGAACGAGGCCAGTGATTGGCTGCATCGGTCACATGCTGTATACAGATATTTAGGGAGTATAAGGCGGCAGCACTGGCATGGTGATGGTTCGGAGCGGTGAGTATATATATTATTATTCTGTTAGCGTCGTCTCATGTATAAAATCTCTCTTCTCAGTCCGTGTCGCAGGAGAAGCCATGTTCACATCTAAGCTGCTCACCCTGGTGTTGGTGGTCCAGCCACAGAGAATTTTGCTGGGCATGAAGAAGCGTGGCTTTGGTGTCGGCCGGTGGAATGGGTTTGGTGGTAAAGTACAGCCGGGAGAAACCATCGAGGAAGCTGCAAAAAGGTGACTGTAAGATCTGGAACAGGAGCACTTACCGACCTCTAATGAAATGAATCGGGGACCATGTAGTCTATGGCCGGACAGGGCAATCCAGAGGCGGTGGAGCTGCAGCTCTGGCGACTAGAAGGGAGCGGCCCTCATCTATGATGACCGCGTGGCCTAATGAGTTATATGGAGAGGAGTATTCCAGATGGGACAGCCCTTTGTAAAGTATGGGTTATTACAGACGCGGTCATACCAAATATGTGGAGGATATTGGATTACATCGGAGCAGAGCGATAGCCGTCCATTGGAAATGCCGCCATTATAGTTGCTTATTTCAGTCTGTTTCTTCTTGCAGGGAACTCTGGGAGGAGAGCGGCCTGACAACCGAAACCCTCCAGAAAATCGGAAACATAAAATTTGAGTTTGTCGGTAGCACGGAGCTGTTGGATGTCCACGTCTTCCGTACAGATGTGTTTAAAGGGGACCCAACTGAAAGCGAAGGTGAGATTTTTGTGACTCTTTGGACTCTTGGTTGTATTGCGGCCCGCATACAGCGGGTCCGCAATAGACGGGCCCCGGCCGTGTGCATCACTGATCACGGACCCATTCACTTGAATGGGTCCACGATCCGGGAGATACGGAGCGGAACCCCATGGAAGCACTACAGAGTGCTTCCGTGGTGTTTCTGGCTATGCCTCCGCCCTGCAAAAAAGTAGTGCATGCACTACTTTTTTGCGGAACGGTCGAATCATGATACGTCTGCGGCAGCTGCACGGATGTTGCCCGTGCATTGGGGACCCCAATTGACTTTCATGCACATAAGGTCAGCCTTGTACTCCTTCTCTGACTGCTCCCGACAACGTTCCTATGGGTTTCTGTTAAAAAGGCCGAGCTGCAGTACCAGACACAGCCTATGGGCAAGAGTGGCGCTGTTAATTCCATAAATCTCTTTTATTACGTCTTGCATTTTCAGAAATGCGTCCTGAGTGGTTCGCGCTAGACAAGATCCCTTATGACGGCATGTGGCCGGATGACTACTTATGGTTGCCCCTGTTGCTGCAGAGGAAGAAATTCCAGGCCTATTTTAAGTTCGAGGGACATGATAAAATTCTGGACTATACGCTGGAAGAAGTAGAAGACGTTTGAGGAGGAACGTGATGATGTGTCTGGCGGAGAAGTTTATTGTAGGTCTTTTTTATCGCACTGTCGGGCTGCGGTTACTTGGGTGCATCATCATCGTTGCCAACAATCCCGAATTGGCAGAAACTGTCCCTAATTTTCAGATACAGTCCCCAGAAAATTTATGCTGAAAATGGGTGGGGCTTGCGTAAGCTTCGCCCATAAGTGGGCATTTTTGGGGCCTTATGGGCCTGACTTTTGATCTTTTTTGTTCAGGTTATTAGACAGCCTAGATTTGTGCCCATATTGCACTTGTGTGACACCACCTTAGCCTGGTGCAGTCTCTGGCCTACGGTTTTTATTTTGTATGTTTTTGGTACGATGCTGTTTATCCGCAGTAGCAGGTAGTGCACTTTACTAGATCGTCCTAGATAGGTGGGTAAGATGGTTTTTTATCTTTTACACCAGGTTTGATAGATCTCCCTCATTGCGTTTCATGGTTTTTGAGTCTATACTTAAAGGGGTAGTACACCCCTGGGGACCTTTTCTGCAGACTTTCCAGCGGCTCCGGACCCACGGTGGCAATCGTACTTATCTGATCGCCGCTGCTAGATTCTGGATCCATTGCTTCCCCTCCAATGCTACAAGTCTCCCTGTGTCAACATCCAATTTGATCACGTAGCTGCAGTAGCGACGCGTCATGTGACACGTCACCGCTGCAGCATGACCCATGTCAAACCAGAAGACCCCAGGGGGAGCAATTGTGGTGTCAAGTAAGAATGATTCCCACAGTGGGGAGATCGGCAGAAAAGGTCCTCAGGAGTAGGGGGTTACTATTCGATCAGTGGGGGTCCCATCACTCGGACCCTGTACCCAGAGGGCCCCCACTGAAGTGAACAGAGTAGCAGGTCAAGCCTTCTCACTGCTGCTCCTTCCTTCATTCATCTCTATGGGAGTACAGAGCTCAGCTATCTCCAGTACTCCCATAGAGATGGAATGACAGTGGGCGTGCTTGACCTGCCGCTCAGTTTGTTTTGGGGGAGCCCTATGGTGTATAAGGTCCCAGCAGTCGGACCCCCACCGATTTAATAGATAGGGGATAACTTGCTATAACCAGAATAACCCCTGTAAAGAGGTTCTCAAGGCCTACAAAAAGATGGCTGCTTTCTCCCAAAAACAGCAACACACCTGTCCATGGGGTATGTCAGGTGTCAAAGTGAATTTGGCTGAGCTGTAATGCCACATCCAACCTGAGAACACGTGTGGTGCGGTTTTTGGAAGAAAGCAGCCATCTTTTTGTAGTCCTGGAGATCCCCTTTAAGTTTTCAGTCATATCCCATTATTGCAATCTTGGAACAGTTTATTTTTATGGTTTGTCCCTACAATTCTTCTATATGCTTATTATTGTGTCTACCGGTTTATGGTTGGCTACAATAAACTGAGGGGGTCATTATCTACTATGGTTCTTTTAATTTGTCTCAAGTTCTTTATTAAAAGGTATGGAGCTGGAATATGGCACCGATACAAGTGTATGGCGGGGGTCTTACTTATATAGTGGAGCAGTACAGAATTCTTTTATGACTTAAAACTCAACCAACGCGGAAATCACCAATCTCTGGACATTTAAAGGGGCTTTCCAGTGCTTTTATTTTGATGACCTATCCCTGTGATGGCTAACCTCTGGCACTCCAACTGTGGTAAAACTACAACCCCCAAGATGCACACTTGCTTGGCTGTTCTCAGAACTCCACAGAAATGAATGGAGTATGCTGGGAGTTGTAGTTTCACCACAGCCTATCCTGTGGATAGGCCATCAATATCTGATCGTCGGTGGTCCGACACCCTGAACCCCCACTAATCAGCTGGCCTGCAGCAGCGTCGTCCATTGGATGAAGCTGGTTACTGGAGCGCTGCCCCCATTCATTTCAAAGAGAGCCGCACTGCAGTAACCAGCTCTGTCCGCTCCATCAATGAGGGGTGTCTGATCACTGCCGATCACATACTGAGGATAGACCATCCTGGAAAACCCTTTTAAGCCCCACCTTGAGAACGTTCCCTCCCCATAATTATCTAGTATCACCACCAAAACTCCTATTTTGGGGCATAGTTTGCATAAACATTGCTCCATTAAAAATGGGGCCTGTTGGCAAGTATGCATACAAATAAAAAAGGACTCTCATCGGACTTTGTATGTACAGAATCTCCCCAGAAGGATTAATGGGACACGTGACGATCCATTATGGGCTGAAAGCGTTGCTCCAAGGTAAGCCAGACAAGTGCAAATGACATGCAGCACCGTATGACAGACCCTGCATGGAGAGCTACAGGTCTGTTTGACGCTACTTATGGTGCCTTCGTAATTTGGCATCCAATAGAGGAAGCCATAATTCTCTACAGATAAAACTCCCATATATGTGAATTTACAGTGTGGGCCCACAGCTGGCTGTGATCTCCCTATGATGCATCCATATGACACAGATCCAAAATATGTGCAGAAAAAATGGGCCATTTTAGCGACAAATCTGGAATTATTCAGTTATTTTAGTTTGCAGAAACAACCAATTTCGATCGTCCATTTAATACTGTAATGCTTAATGTGGCCTGTAGGGGTGCTGCAGGAAAATAAAACACTTCCGCACGGATTACACCTGATTGCTGGAGGTCTCAGCACTTGGCATCACCTTATTGCCAAGGGCTCCTTCTAACTAGTTGGAACTGTCCAAAGCAGAGAACCCCTTTGATGCATCACTTGTCCAGAGGAAAGGAATGTATCCAGCATGTTTTAAGGTGGTTGTCCCACCATGAGAACTATTTCCTTATCGGCAGGAGGTCGGATTGCTGGGACCATCCGTGAACGCAAGTAGGTGGTGCTAGTGTTTCTTGAGTGAATGGAGCGATGGTCACACATGTGCACTGCTGCTCTATTTGACTCTGTGGGACTGCAGAAGAGAAACCGAGAACAGAGCCTTATTCTTGTGATTGCTGGGGGTCTCAGCAGTCAGACCCCCACTGATCGGACAACTATAGAAGATTAAAGGGCATCTGTCAGCAGTTTTGTAACTATGACACTGGCTGACCTGTTACATGAGCGCTTGGCAGCTGATGACATCCGTGTTGGTCCCATGTTCATATGTAGACAAATAAAAAAGAACCGCGCTGCTTGAACACCGACTTTTCCAATAAGCAGGATACCAAATTGTGCTGCCCAGCTTCCAAGATGTTAAATGGATCCACCGATCTCCTGAAAGGTCAATGGGGTATGCACAAATAGTGAAGGACCCTCCACACAATTAAAGTATAAAAGGTTTAATCGTATATGGGAACATGTTTTACTAATGTTATTAACCATTTGATTTAAGTTTGATGTTTTTCTCTGTTCATAAGAGTTTATATAGTCCGTTAACAATGGATATTTTAATAGAATGTTTGTATTTTTTAATCTGGGAGATAATGAGGGATGAAAATGCTCATTATGGGTTAATGAAAGATATAAAAGCCCGTAGTTGACACATGCGCATTATGCCCCTGAGGAAGCTAAAGTGCGAAACCCGGGTCGGGCGGTGACTGATTAACTGGAGTACGTTGTTACATGCTGATATTTTATCTACTTTTGTGAGTACGATTAAACCTTTTATACTTTAATTGTGTGGAGGGTCCTTCACTATTTGTGCATACCCCATTGACCTTTCAGGAGATCGGTGGATCCATTTAACATCTTGGAAGCTGGGCAGCACAATTTGGTATCCTGCTTATTGGAAAAGTCGGTGTTCAAGCAGCGCGGTTCTTTTTTATTTGTCTACATGTTTCGAAGTGTGAAGGTCCAACACACTATTAAGAACCAGCAGCGCGATTAGATCCGTGTCCGTCGGGAATATTAAGACTGGTTAACCCCTGTTTCTACCCATGTTCATATGTGCCCGCATTACTGAGAAAAATGAAGTTTTAATATATGCAAATGAGCCTCTAGGAGCAACGGGGGCGTTACCATTACCCTAAGTTCACACCTGAGCGTTTTACAGCACATTCAAACGCGCTGTAAAACGCTCAACACATGAAAACCAATGCTTTCCTATGGCCCTGGTTCTCACTTCAGCGTTTTACTGCGCGTTTGAACGCGCTGTAAAACGCCCGACACATAAACAAGTACTTGAGCTTTTTTTGGGGCGTTGTCGCGCGTTTTGTGATTGACACCACAGTAGTCAATCACAAGAACACGCGTACAAACGCACGTTTCCTATTTGCAAAAACGCGCTGAAAAACGCGCGTTTCTAGAACGCTCAGGTCTGAACCCAGGGTTACACTTAGAGGCTCTGCTTTCTCTGCAACTGCTGTGCCCTCTGCACTTTGACTGGAGCAGGCGGTGAAAACGTCATCATAGCCATAAATTAGTGACGGCAATGCTGACACCAGAGATTGGTGATTTCCACGTTGGTTGCTGAGAACCAGCTTCATAAACACTGCAGCCCAGGCCTTGAAGAGTCAAATCTGTGCCTGAGAAGAGTCCTGGTTATTCATAATCTCCTGCTCTCCGCCCATCTGCTGATGATTGGCAGTTCTCTCCTGGAGAAAAAGGGAGAAAACTGGGTAGAAGACGGTCAGTCATCAGCAGGTGGGCAGGGAGAGCAGGAATTCATGAATAACCAGGACTCTTCTCAGGTGGCCAGGACTCTTTTCTAGGCCCAGTCTGCAATGATTGTGATGTTGGTTCTCAGCAACCACTTACTTTTTACTTAAATGACAGAGCGCTGAAATCAACTCACCTGTCTCTACTTTATACTGCCGTTAGTATGTGCAACACAAAGACAGGTTCCCTTTAAAGACAAAAAAAATCCACAAAACCAATGAAGAACTTTCATATTTTATTAAACATACTTTATATATGCATTTCTTTTATATACATGAATATTTCATTAGCTTATATAGGTCCGGCAGTTTTATATTTTCTCCCTTTTTCTTTGGAATGTAACAGCCAAACTGAATCTAGCAAACGCAAGAAAAATAGTGCAGCCGTCAGCAGGTTGTCTGCCGCTTGTGAAAATACTTATAATGTGAAGAAGAACATCCCGGGGTGTAAGAATATCTCCCAGGGTCCTTCTGCCAACACTAGATTGTTTCCTTTATAATAAGGCACATAGATCTGGTGTATAAATCCTCTGTAAAATACAATATGCATGATTCATATTTTATATATCTATAGTCCCTGATAATAGAATATATATATTTTCTCATTGTGCATTTTTCTTCCTTCAGAATACAAAAATTAACAACGTACAAAATCCAAAAAGTCAAAGGGTTTGTTCAGGATCCCCCCCCCCCCCCCCCCCAAACAGCACCACTCATGCCCACAGGCATTCCAGTTTCATTAGCCACAGGATAGGGGAAAACTATTAGATTGGTGGGGGGTCCTACACTGTGACCCTCACCAATCACAAGAACAGGGGGCCCGTACCCCTGCAATGAACGAAGCAGCCTGTCGGGCATGCGTGTGGCCACTCCATTCATTTCTATGGGAATTCCGGAGATAGCCGAGCACTGTACTCCATTCATTTCAGGGGGCTGCAGAGGGTACAGACCCCTCATTCTTGTGATCGGTGGAGGTCCCAGCGGTAGGACCCCCACTAATCCAATAGTTATCCCCTATCTTGTTGATAGGGGATAACTTACATGCACATCACTGCGTGTGGCCAGTGGGTGGTCTCAGCGGTGACGTTTCAGGAGTGTCATGTGACCGCTGGGCCATCAGTGGTCAAATGCCGATCCTGCACATCAGGCCATGCTGAGGTCTGAAATATTTTTTTTTTTTTTCCAGTAGCAAAAATTTCTATAACTCCTGCTGAATGGTATAATGTAGGAAAAATGCTGAGAGCCAAGGGGCTTCTCTTACAGTCCCCAAGGACTGGAGGGTGACAGTAAATTCAAGGCACAGGTTATTATATTGAGGCATGACTTCGCTGGCTAAAGGCCACAGTCCTATTTTGAGGCACTGCATTCTCTTGTTTGGGTCAGTCTCACTATAGGCCGTAGGTGTGAAGGCAGTACTTGCCACTATCCAGTGAGAGGTAAAGAGGTTACAATACTGGAAATGCTAACCTAACACCGAATTACTCGTTTCTATGCCGGTCTATGATGCCCCTTGTGTTGCTGGAGGATGCACCTAATTTATGATGAGGTGCAGGCCTGGTTATAAATTATGCTCATCCTCCAGCAGTCCGTGCGCCTAAACAGGCATGCTTGATAAAGACTTAAGTGAGTCGAAACGTCGCTTTTCTGAGGTGGAATAAAGAAGTTTTTACTACAAGACGTTGGAGTGCTGCGATTTTCTTTATCTAAGGCCTCATGCACACGACCGTTGGTGTTTTGCGGTCCGCCAAACACGGAAGCTGCTCCGAGTTCCGTTCGGCAATTTGCAGAACGGAACGCGACCCATTATAGAAATGCCTATTCTTGTCCGCAAAACGGACAAGAATAGGACATGCTCTATTTTTTTTGCGGGGGCACGGAATGGAGCAACGGATGCGGACAATTTGCGACCCCATTGAAGTGAATGGATCCGCGCCCGAGCCGCAAAATATGCGGCTCGGACGCGGACCACAACAACGGCCGTGTGCATGAGGCCTAACTGGTAAACAGGCTGCTGCACATTTCTGTCTTCATTTTCGCCAGAAATCTGGTGTAAATGAAGATTAATGTGTCCCCTCCCGCCCCTTTTTCGGAAAGTGACGAATGCGGCATAGGAACTGCACTTTTTTTTTATGCCAGAAAACAGGGAAAAATTACAAGTTCTTCTCTTAGTGTCTTTGATACTTTTTCTCTCTTATCAGTTTTATAAGGCACAATTCATGGTAGTTTTGTTATGTTTTTATATATATTTTAGCTGCCACTATTGCAAGAGCTACCTTTATCATTAAAGGAATAGTCCGGGATTTTAATGGCCTATTTTCAGGATCAGACCAGCGGCAGTCCGACACCCCATGGATCCGCTGTTACCTTGTAGTTCTGGAAGTACAGAGCTCCATCCATCATGTAGTGTATGGAGATAACTGCAGCACTACCCCCGCTGAGGTAAATGGGGGCAGTGCTGCAGTTACCAGCTCCGTCCACTACACAATGGACAGAGGAATGGAGTTCTGAATCTAGAATGTCACATCTGAAATCCTGAGGATGCACCAGCAATATCACAATCCCGGACCACCCCTTTAGAAAATAGGTTCAAGCGAATACTTTTATACAAGTATAATATATTTGAATAGAATGAAAGGGCATGTATACTTTTGCAATCATTTTTATCGCTCTAATATAAAGAAAAAAAGCAACTTGCAATTAAATTTGGTTAAACATATCCTATGGTTTGGGGAATAAAACAGCCCTGTAGTTTATCAAGATGGAAGAGTCTTAGGACTGCAGAAGCAGACTACACAGTTTGAGTGTAACCATGGAGACACAGTTGTGCACAGCTCCTATGCAAACCTATGGAAGATATTATATATATATATAATATTTCAGAGCAATAAAAAAAATGGTTGGAAAAGTATAAACACCCTTTAAAGTGCACATTTCTTCCACATATATACTGGACATAAAATTATGTATATAAAAAGGTAATACTGAAGCTACAACAGACAATACAAACATAGGATTTTAAAGAAGGTTTTTTTTCCATATATTACTAACCCCCACCAGTATTCTACCAGTGTAATTTGTTATATCCTAACTCTGCTTCATTAATACATTTTGAACCCTTTCATTATGGGACCCTGGTCATGTGATCCTAAGGCCCCATGCACACGACCGTTGTTTGTTTCCGCGTCCGTTCCGTTTTTTTTTCACGGATAGGATGCTTCCCCATTCATTTCAATGGGTCCGTCAAAAAATGCGGATGGTCAACCGTTTTTGATCCGCATTCGTGATCCGGGTTTTCATTCTGTCAAAAAAATAGTGCATGTCCTATTGCGGACATGTCCTATTTTACATTTGTAAAAAATGGATCTGCCATAAAAATCTGATCCGTCAAAAAAAAAAAACGGTCCGTCATCCATTTTTTTTAAGGACGCAAAATTTGCAGGAGGAGCGGATGCGGAGACAGGCAACGGTCGTGTGCATGTAGCCTAAGTCTGATAATGTGTAAACAGGAACTTGGTCTCTTCCAAATGGAAGGCATCAGGAAATCTCTGGATATACAGATTGTTCTTTTGGCCTCCACACGTCCATATAGAGGCATCCTCTAAAAAAAAATAAAAATATGTATAGCGCGCGGAGCTGATGAGCCACCTATGCCTCAGAGTCGCAAAAATACCAGGTTATGAAAAGGAAGATCCTACATCTACAACACTATAGTTTCTGAGCCTGTCCACACATCATCATCCACATGATGGAACTAAAGTGGTATACAATCTATCAGCTTGAGTCTTCACCCAGGGGTCATGAAAGAACTCCTCTCCCCCGTAGTACTACTACTGTTATTTGTGGTGGCCGAACGCGAATTGATTCGCTCATCATCGATATTTGGTTCTGAGAAAAAAAACGTCAGCTATATACCGGGTTACCCCACAATATGACTGCTTTCAGTATGTTAATGTAGCCTGAAGATGTGGTGTTCTCAGCATGGATCCCTTCAAGCATACCCACCAAGAATGAGGCTACCAACACTGTAACAGATACCATAGAGTAACATGTAGCTCTCCCTAGGGCATACATTAAAGTGCATCTGTCAGCAGATTTGTACCTATGACACCGGCTGCCCTGTTACATGTCCGCTTGGCAGCTCAAGGCATCTGTGTTGGTCCCATGTTCATATGTGCCCGCATTGCTGAGAAAAATGATGTTTTAATATATGCAAATGAGACTCTTGGATCAATGGGGGCGTTGCCGTTACTCCTAGAGGCTCTGCTCTCTCTCTGCAACTGCTGCGCCCTCTGCACTTTGATTGACAGGGCCAGGTGTGATCGTGTTTTCACTGCCCGGTCCTGTCAAAGTGCAAAGAACATGGCTGCTGCAGAGAAACCAGAGCCTCTAGGTGTAATGGCAACGCCCCCGTTGCTCCTAGAGGCTCATTTGCATATAGTAAAACCTCCTTTTTCTCAGCAATGCGGGCACATAGGAACATGGGACCAACACAGATGCCTTCAGCTGCCAAGTGCCCATGTAACAGGTCAGCCAGTGTCATAGGTACATGCTGTAATGATCCTGCACCACCCAGAGCCTAATATTAAGTGCAACGTCAAGCAATCACCTCAAGTTTCCAGCATAAAGATTTACATATGTTAGAAGATTTGGAATAAATGACAATAAATTCCTTTATAATAATAATTCTGTAACTAAACTACATATACAGCTCATACATGAAGAGGCAGTGGATTTTTCCTATAAGTCTTGCCTTCCTAGATTTGTAATCGCGCACATTATATACTGGCGTGTAAGATCACTTTACACACAAATAATGCGCTGCCGTTTTTTAGTGGTGTTTTTTTTTTCTATAGAGGAAAGAAAGGCCAAAAAAAACAACCACCCAATTACAAAAATGCCCCCCAAAAACCCACTTATGTCACACGTTTAAGTTTTTCGTATATTGCCACTGTAATTGCAAAAGCGCCACTAAAAGCCTATGTGTGAGCCCATCCTTACACATTTTAGCCCTCTTCTGATTTATTCAGTTGGCATTGCCACTGCAATAGTGTTTATACAGTAATTTCGCTTGCTCTGGGGTTACCACGGTAGCATCGGCTAACTGCAGTACCATTCTGACCACCACTCATAAGGAAACATTCATGATAGAGGAGGTCACATGGCAGGAAACCTATGTACAGTAGATTTAGTCAGTTGACGCTACCATGGCAACTCCAGAGCAAGCACAATATGAACATTACCGCTAAGTTTTCAATGTAATTCATGTCCCGTAACCTAACCAAATGCACACTGACCTCAGCTACGTAGAATGACACATTAGAGCCTTACATGTCAGGTCATTCCAGTTTTACCTCAATGGTACAAAAAGTGTGTTCAGTAACACGTAATAACGTGAGCATATTGTCCATGGCAGGGCATTCTTCAAATTACTCATGGAACACACCTTAAAGGGGTTATGTACCTTTAAAAAAAAAATGGAGCTCGGTAAAATTGAAAATAATGTTATTAACACCTCGTTGCTCAACTTATTCACCCGATCTACAAACTGCTACAATAATATAAATCTATATCTTCTGAGCATGAACTCCCTGTCATGTGACCTCCACTGCTATGAATGCAAGCCACGTGACAGGAAGTCCATGCACAAGTCTGTTGATGCTACCATGGCAACCCCAGAGCAAGCAAAATATTCACATTATGGCCGCAGTAAGGGGATCAGGAGGTGTAGTATATATTACAAAGTCATTATTTTCAAATTGAAATTTACTCCGCTGCATTTTAAGTCTGATGTGAAGCTATTACAACCATGAGCATGAACTTTCTGAAGTGGTTCTTGCAATTAACGGTCAGCACCCTGCTAGTAACTACTATGGGTGTGTGTGCGCGCATGGAATCGCCTTAGGACAAACATATCACGGTCCCAAAATCCCATTTATATAAATCACACACAACATTCTACTAGCGAGAAAAGAAATGCCTCTCCTCTGGGGACAGTGGTGGGCTAACCAGGCTGGAGGATCCTACAAACAGGCAATTCAGCTTTGGCTTCAGTTCATTCCAGACTTGGTTCATCTGCGGAAAAAAAAAAAAGCGGAAAATAGTCATTAGAAAAAACAAAAATCATGGCTGCTTTCCTTAAAAACAACACCCCACCAGTCCACAGGAAGTGTGCGGTACTGCAGCTAAGGGTACTTTCACACTAGCGTTAAAGTGTTCCGGTATTAAGTTCCGTCACAGGGGCTCAATACTGGGAAAAAGGCTTCAGTTTTATCTGAATGCATTCCGTTCAGGATGTCTTCAGTTCAGTCCCTTTACGGTATTTGGCTAGAGCAAATACCGCAGTATGCGCAGACCTTTAAAAAATGTGAAAAAAAATAAATACTGGATCCGTTTTTCCGGATGACACCGGAGAGACGGATCTGGTATTTCAATGCATTTGTCAGCCGGATCCGGATGCAAATGCAGTACGTTTGCATACGGATTTCCGGATCCGGCAGGCAGTTCCGGTGACAGAACTGCCTGCCGGAATCCAACAATGCAAGTGTGAAAGTAGCCGCCTAAGTCCCATTCATTTTAATGGAGCTGAGCTGCAATACCAGGCACAACCTGTGGACAGAAGTGGTGCTGTTTTTGTAAGAAAACAGCCATGATTTTCTAATACTGTATAACCCTTTTATCAAGAATATCGATATAAAACTAACCTCCTTGTGTCCCTGAATCTGTGAATTCACAAATGCCCCGAGGATGTGGGAGGTGAGGGGCAGGTAGATGTGGATTAGCTGGGTTTCTTGGTGCAAACAAAACAAGGAAAAGTAATTCCTTAACTCCATGACCATGATTGCGTTCTCTTGCTGGAAAAAAATAAAATTAGGTTAAGGGGGTTGCCCAATATATTTATGACCTATTTGCAAAACAGGCCATTAATCTCTGATCTGCGGGGGTGGGTCCAATCCACACCTCCACCAATCAGCTGTTCCGGAATAGCTCTGGCACCAGATCTGCATATTAAAAGTGAATTAAGGCAGCTCGGTCCACCACACAAACGAAAGCCACAGCAACTACTCCCATCAGTCAGGCACTGATGGCCTGCCCTGAGGATAGGCCATCAGTGTAAAATCTCCTGGACAATCCCTTTAAGGCCTCATGCACACAAACGTTGTTTTGTTTCCGCGTCCGTTCCTTGTTTTTCTGCGAAACTGATGCTTCCACATGCATCTCTATGGGTCCATGAAAAATGTTGGCTAGTCAAACGTTTTGTTTCCGCATCCGCAGGCCGTGTTTTACGTCCGCAAAAAAAGTAAGGCATGTCCTATTCTTGTCTGCAAAAAACGGTTTGCGGACACATAGAAGTCAATGGCTCCGCAAATAATGCGGATGACCAACGGAATCCATCCGTTTGTCATCTGCATCTGTTCTTTTTTGCGGATGGTTGCTTGGAAACCAGGGCACTTGTACAGGTACTTTAAGAAACTGGTTTAAATTGACATTTCTAGAATTCAAGCCTTCTGGGTTTTTTTAGTGATCCGCAAAAAAAACCCCAAAAAAAGGGAAACACAACCTCCAAAATTTGCAGACACACGGAACGGATGTGGATGTGAAAAAAAAAGGAAGAGGGATCCGCGATTTGCGGACAGCAAAAAACAACTGTCGTGTGCATGTCGCCTAAGGCTGAGTTCACATCACTGTTTAGCTTTCCGTTCTTCTGATCCGTCAGAAGAGAGAGAGAAAAAAAAAACTGATCCTGTTGCATCAGTTGTCATCTGTTTAAGCCTTTTCCATCTGAGATCCGTTTTTTTAGATGAAAAAAAAAAAAACCTGCATGCATTACTTTTGTTTGTCTAAAAAAACGGATCTCAAGCGTAAATGACTTAAACGGGTAACAACTGATTCAACAGGATCCTGTAAAAAAAAAACGGATCCTATGCATAACTGGTGCAACTGGATATGTTTTTTTTTTCTCTCTCCTTGTGACGGATTAGGCCTCTTTCACACTTGCGTTCTGAGGATCCGGCGGGCACTTCCATCCCGCCGAATCAGTCAGAACGCAAGTCGCCTGAAAGCATTAGAAGACTGATCAGGATCCTGATCAGTCTTCTAATGCTTTCAGGTTACTATGGCAGCCAGGACGCTATTAAAGTCCTGGTTGCCATAGTAGTAGTGGGGAGCGGGGGAGCAGATACTTTTAGTCCGTGCGGCTCCCGGGGCGCTCCAGAATGAGGTCAGAGCGCCCCATGCGCATGGATCACGTGATCCATGCGATCACGTGATCCATGCGCGTGGGGCGCCCTGACGTCACTCTACTTACCGCCTGTGCGGCTCCCGGGGCGCTCCAGAGTGACGTCAGGGCGCCCCACGAGCATGGATCACCCCGGGGAGCCGCATGGGCGGTAAGTATATTGCTCCCCACTACACTTTACCATGGCAACCAGGACTTTAGCGTCCTGGCTGCCATGGTAACCATTCAGAAAAAGCTAAACGTCGGATCCGGGCGATGCGCCGAAACGACGTTTAGCTTAAGGCCAGATCCGGGTTAATGCCTTTCAATGGGCCTTGCGGCAAGTGTTCAGGGTTTTTGGCCGGAGCAAAAAGCGCAGCATGCTGCAGTATTTTCTCCGGCCAAACAACGTTCCGGTCCTGAACTGAAGACATCCTGAACGGATTTCTCTCCATGCAGAATGCATTGGAATAATCCTGATCAGGATTTTTCCGGCATAGAGCCCCGATGACGGATCTCTATGCTGGAAAACAAAAACGCAAATGTGAAAGAGCCCTTAGAAGAATGGAAAGCTAAACGGTGATGTGAATGCACCCTAAGCAAAAAGTTACACATAAGCAATAAAAAAGGCCACTACTCCATTTTTCTGTCAATAGGGGGCAGTATTAATCAGTCTTAGCATAGATACTGCACTTTGTTGCAGTGAAGTTATGAGCCACCACCACATCTTATATAAATTGCACTGCTCACCAGGGGGCGCCAACGACCCACAAAGAATTCCCCTTCCTATAACTTACCAGCATTTTTATTCAGACTCCGATGTAAAACCCAACACCCTCGGTTTAGAAATCTGTTTAGGACCCAGGGGGGCCTTTATATAAGCTCACCTCGACAATACGTGACTCCAGCTGCTCCACAGACTCGGCCTCCTTATTCTGCACGGTGGCGCTGATCATCTGCCTCTTCATCAGGCTGTACTTGTGTAAGGCTTTCTGGTGCTTGTGTAACACCCCCTTCTCGTGCCTCTCACACAGATCCTGCACAGAACAACTCACATTACATTCACCCACGACGGAAAAGAGTCTTGCCCGATGGCACGTAGTGCACCGGCTGGTGGCTGTCCCTTACCTTGTAGGACTGAAGAAGATCCAGGAACAGATTTAACTTCTCCACCACGTCAATTTCTTCCAGTTTACCCTACAAATGGAAAAAAAAATAATAAGTACCGTATTTTTCATCCTATAATACGGAAATGTCAGTGCGTCTTATGTGGCAAACACCAATATATGGAAGTGCTCATTAGTACAGGAGGATCGGGAAGCAGTGAACGCAGCGCTCCGTGGGCTCTGTACTCACCACTTCCTAGTCCTCGGCCGCTCGTTGTGCTGTGACTGCGCATACCGTAAGGACGTCAGCGCGCTGTGACCCGACGCTCTGTGCGCGTGGCAGGCTGAACTAGAAGAGTGTGGATGTGAGGAGCGACGGACGTATCCAGAGCAGGAGAGGTAAGTTAATTGTTTAATGTTTGCTCTGAGCCTGGGGGTCTGATCTGAGGTCTGCTTGGGGAGGTCATTCACATCAGGCTCTGATCTGAGGTCTGCCTTGGGCGTTATTCACTTCGGGTCTGATCAGAGGTCTGCTTGGGGTCATTTACATTGGGGGTCTGAATGGGTGGGGAGGGGTTCTTATTCACATCAGACTGATTAGAGGTCTGCTTGGGCGTCTTTCACATCGGGTCTGATCAGAGGTCTGCTTGGGGGTCATTTACATTGGGGCTGTGATCGGAGGTCTGATTGGGGGTTTAAATTACATTAGGGGTCTGATGAAAAATGTTTTTCTTATTTTCCTCCTCTAAAACCTTGGTACGTCTTATGGGCCGGTGCGTCTTATTGGGCAATTGGTATGTTTAAGGGGTATTCCTATCTATAGGTTCCACCCCAACAATCTTGAGAATGAAGGGGCCCCGGTACTGGTGGAAGTCCCAGAGGTGGGACACCCACTAATTAATAGGTCATGCCATACCCCAGTGATATGCCAGCACTTTATTAGGAATGACCATATAGTGTAGAGTTGAGAGCAGGGGACCTTCCTCCATGAAATCCAAATGTCTTAATGGGGCATATGGACAGGGGATGTGTTTATAACACAACCCCTTTAACCCTTTATGGTCATCTTATAAACACCCTGCAATCCAGCAGCGGTGGCCGTGTTTGCACACTGTAGGTAAAATCGACGGTCTCTCCGGTGACCATGACCGCAGAAGTGCTCATAATTAAGCATGCGCAGCAGCTCCTGTCCCAGCCACCTTGTATCTGCGCTGCGGCGATGGTCATAACCGCTGGATACAGGCAGTGTATAATGTGAGGATAAAACTAATCCAGCCAGCAAAGCAATATGGACAATCACAATACATTAGTAAGTGCCTGGTATTAACTTTCTGTACATGATGAATGCCATTTCTGGAGGTGAGACGACCCCTTTAACAGCTATTAGTTATACGTACCTGCTGGGCCGCCTTGTCAGCAAGTATGGTAAACTCAACAGAAAGCCCTTTAAGTGCCTGCTTCAGTGCACCCCAGGAGCTGTGAGCCGCCCAGGAAGGCAGAGGAGTAGTGTCCGAGCCCAAGGCACTAAACAGGAAGAGACGGTTGGTACCGTTAGCACAGAAGAAGCTATTTTTGTCCACATTAGTATAAGGGCTCATGCACACGACCGTATTTTTGGTCCGCATCTGATCCGCATTTTTTGCGGATCGGATGCGGACCCATTAACTTCAGTGGGGCCACAATAGATACGGACAGCACTCCGTGTGTTGTCTGTATCCATATGTCTGTTCTGCGGCCCCGCAAAAAAAAAAAAAAGACATGTCCTATTCTTGTCTGTTTTACGGACAAGGATAGGACTATTTTTTAGAGGGCAGGACGTTCTGTTGCACAAAATGCGGCGGTGGTTGTGTTTGCACACTATAGGAAAAAGCACTAGCCTATGTGAACTCCCACGATCCCAACCACCAGATGGGCTGGCGTTGTTTCCTATAGTGTGCAAGCACGACCACCAATGCTGCATTACAGGGTGGTCGTAACCATGGAAACAAGCCGTGTATAGTCTGATTGAAAAATGAATCCAGCCAGCAAAGGAGGCAATATGGGCAATCACAATACATTAGTAAGTGCCTTGTATTAACCTTCTCTACAGGATAAATGCCATCTGCTGAAGTCAGAGAACCCCTTTAATTCAAGGCCACTTACTATTGTATTGTGATTGTCCATATGGTCTCCTTTGCTGGCTGGATTCATTTTTCAAACGCATTATACGCTTCTCATTTCTATGGTTACGACCACCCTGTAATCCAGCAGTGGTGGACGTGCTTGCACACTATAAGGCTACTTTCACACTTGCGGCACTTGTATCCGGCAAGCAGTTCCGTCTTCGGAGCTGCCTGCCGGATCCGCCGTTTAGTGTCACAACTGACAGCATTTGTAGACAGATCCGGATGCGGATCAGTCTACAAATGCATTGCAAGAACGGATCCGTCCCTCCGCTTGTCATGCGGATGGACGGATCCACCCTGCAGTCTTTTTCACAGTTTTCCGTCCTTCAGTTGTTTCACAATGCCGGATCCGGCACTAATACAAGTCAATGTAAATGAATGTCGGATCCGGCATTCCGGCGACTGATCAGGCATTTTGGACAGACATAATACCGCAGCATGCTGCGGTATTATGTCTGGCCAAAACGCCTGACAGTGACTGAACGGAAGGCATACTGATGCAAACTGAACGGATTTCTATCCATTCAGATTGCATGGGGATATGCCTGATCAGTTCTTTTCCGGCATAGAGCCCTTTTGACGGAACTCTATGCCGGAAAAGAATAACGCTAGTGTGAAAGTACCCTAAGAGTGCGCATAGAATGACACTTTTTCCTATTGTGTATAAGCATGGCGACCTCTGCTGGATTGCAGGGTTGTCGTAACCATGGAAACAAGAAATGTACAATGCAATGGAAAAATGAATGAAGACAGAAAAGGAGGCAATGTGGACAATCACGATACATTAGTAAGTAGCTTGAATTTACTTTATCTACATGATAAAAAGTGATACAACCCCTTTAAGAGCAATAGGCACCTGAACTCCTGAAAAAGTAAAAAAAAATAGTATATTAAAAAGTTATTTTTATCATACTGAGGGTAGGTTTTAATAAACTATATTTGAAAGTTTAGGTACACTTTAAGACAATGAGCTCCATTCTGTTTCCAGGACCAAAATTTGGTGCTGATTCATTTTACAATATCCCTCTGTAGGGCACAGGACTGTTTATCAGACTTGATACGGCTTCCTGCATGCAGACACCACTAGGTGGCGATCACCGCATATGGATTTTACCAGCTACTGCTAAACTCAATGGGAGCTGTATCAGTCTGTAAGCAGTGAGCGCCCCCTAGTGGTGACTACAGTGAGCAGCTATGGCACTGTCTCGGCCAGCAGGGGTAGCAGTTCAGCATCGGCACCAGTGCAATCCTGTACTGTGCGTCTACGGTAGGTGCACCGCTGGTGTCACACACGGCCATGCATTTTTACTGTGGACTCCTTTACCTGAGTTCTTTTCCAAAGCCCAGCAGATCCGTGGCGTTATCGATGGCCCGGGACGCCATCCTCTCGGAGCGATCCCGCAGTTTGTAGAAGCTGTTGAAGATGTTCCTGATGAGTTCTCTGCTGGCAGCAAACTGAACCTGGATATCGGCGGGGAGGAAATCCTGAGCGAAGCAGAAACACCGGAAATAAAGACACGTACAAAACATCATCTGCGAGTCATAAAAACACGTCCAGAGTATTCACAGCTACAAATCATGGACGGGCCCGACGGCCGAAAAAGCACAGGTCATAGGTTCACATGTGCATCCTACTGACAGACGGATCACACATGGCAGGCGAGGAGATACGCTATGTATATGGCAAGCACTAATCCTGCCGATCAGTTGTTTGAGGAGGATGCGGCACTCCAGTGAGCGCCACAGATTACTGAGTACAGCGCCGTCCATTGTATAGTGGCTGTGCTTGGTATTACAGCTCAGCCCCATTCACTTGAATGAGATTGTGCCTAATGAATGTAACGTCACTGGCATAGGAAGAGAACGCACGGCTCACTGGCCTCTTCGTACAGCTGAATAGGCCTTCAATAGCCAAATGTTGGACAACCCCTTTAAAGGGAATCGTCAGTATTTTGGCTTCCTGCTCCCACATTTAAAGGGCATCTGTCAGCAGTTTTGTCCCTATGACACGGGCTGACCTGTTACATGTGCACTTGGCAGCTGAAGGCATCTGTGTTGGTCCCATGTTCATATGTGTCTCCATTGCTGAGAAAAATTAAGTTTTATTATATGCAAATGAGCCTGTAGGAGCAACGGGGGCGTTACCATTACACTTAGAGGCTCCGCTCCCTCTGCACTTTGATTGGCAGGGCCAGGTGTGATGATGTTTTCACTGCCTGGTCCTGTCAATCAAAGTGCAAAGGGTGCGGCAGATGCAGAGAGAGCAGAGCCTCTAGGTGTAATGGTAACGCCCCCGTTGCTCCTAGAGGCTCATTTGCATATAATAAATCATCATTTTTCTCAGCAATGCGGGCACATATGAACATGGGACCAACACAGATGCCTTCAGCTGCCAAGTGCACATGTAACAGGTCAGCCGGTGTCATAGGGACAAATCTGCTGACAGATGCCCTTTAAATGATTGGGACATTCCTGAGCAGACCCTATGCAGATACAGGTGTACATGGTCCTCAGCAGTATACAGTGAGGGGCAGGTATAAGGAACGTCACTGCTGCAGCCAATCACCGTCTTCCTTGGTAGACCGCTAAGGACAGTGATTGGCTACAGTGGTCATGTCCTGTATTTGTAAGCAGACAGCGGAAGGAGAAATGGACGAGCACCGCAGAGAACAGCGCTGATGAAAGGGGCGAGCAGAAGATTTGTTTTTTATTATTATTATTTTAAGCCATTTTAAGGTTTGCCCAAGATTTTTAATCATGTCTGACAACCCCTTTATAGAGGACCTGTCATCTCTCCTGACATGTCTCATCTGTTTTAGCAAATACTTTAATTCCCCATGGCATAACTGTGGAATCTTAGAACTTTGTGTTGTACTGTTCCTCTATTATTCCTCCCGGATATGCATCAATAAACTGACAACCGGACGTTACCAATTAAAGGTTGGTGTCTCTACACAGTCTGACACTGTCCAATCAGTACGGACAGAATCAGACTTATTAACGAGGAGAATGGCAGCATCCGGCGGACAATTTATTCATACGTTTCCAGTGGGAATAACAGAGCAGTGCTCCAAAATGGATATCTGAGATTATACACATAACTAGCCTAACAACACATACCTTGGCCTGCGCAGCAAATGCAGTCGTCATATATTCATCTCCGACCCCGCGGCTGGATTCCCGCATCTTGTTTTGCACATCCTGAAGCAGAGGGGAACACAAGATAATGTGACCCGTAGTTATAATGGAGGAGTTATGGACTTCAAAGTAAAGTACAGAAACACCATGAAACGTGTCTCCCACCTCCGTGTATTGCAACCCATAGAGCGTTCAGCTGATGACTGCAGTGACTGTCCCTTTTAGGAGTTCAAAAATGATAAGAAAAACAGCACTTACAGGTGAGACTTACCTGCTATTAATTTTCTGCACATCTTGCTGCTTCTTTGCTTCGCTCTGATCAGGCTGAACGGTTATCTGTGACTACACTTGAGCTAAAGTGTCTAGTGGGAGTCCGAGACACGCCTCCTGCCTCATCATTGGTTAAGGCTGCTGCTCTACCTCATCTGATTGGCTGCTGTGTATAAACCCAATCCCAGTCTCACCAGGAATATGTATACAGTCTAGACTCGGACCACCCCGCTCACACTCGGACCACCCCGCTCACACTCGGACCACCCCGCTCACACTCGGACTCCATGTTTGGTTCCAATAAAGGCACCTGCTAAGAAAGATTTAATCTGCATGGTCCCATAGTCACCTAGGCTTCACAGAGATGCACAGACCCTGCTCTAGCCCCCCGTTTTCTGTAGCGACCCCTGTTAAAAGGCCGGTCAGTTCTTCTGTCATATCTGCTTTAGTATCTTTCATTTGGATTTGCTTCTCTGACTCTGAATTGTGCTGCTCCTCTGTTATTCCTCTTGTAAGTGTATAACAAACGTGACAAGTGATCCTTACCATGCCACCCATTAGGTGGCTTTGTCTCCCAACAAGCATTTACCTGCTTTAGGCCTCATGCACACCACCGTAGCAGGTCCGGGCCCGTATCGCGGCCTGCAAACAGCGGGTCTGCAACTGGCACCAGCCATGTGCACACCATATTACAGATGCGGACCCATTCACTTGAATGTTTGTACAATCCGGAGGATACGGTGCGGAAAGGAGGTATGGATCGGAAGCCCTATGGGGTGCTTCCATAGGTTTTCTGACCGTGCCTCTGCACCACACGAGGCACGGACCGTCGAATGTGAATCGCGTACCCTATTCAAGTGAAACAGCACAGGTACGGACGCCTCATTTTCATGTGCATGAGGCCTTTGTCAACTGTTTAATTCAAACTTGCTTTCCTAAGAACTTTGCACTGTGATGCTCCTCCACTGTTCCTCTTGGAAATGTATAACAAAACCGACAGCTGGGTACTACCATTCCACCTGTCAATGGGGTGTGTCTCCTGTCAGGTCTGCTTGGGTCAACGTTTTCATTAGCACTTGCTTTCCCAAGAACTCAACATTGTGTTGCTCCTCTGTTACTCCTCTTAAAAACAGGTACACAAATTTTACAGAACTGACAACGGAGTTTTACCATTCTGCCTGCTAATAGGCCGTGTCAAACAGTTGGACACTCACCAAACGGTGCTGAGAAACATACGTAGAGAAAACTGCCCTTTCCAGGAGGAATAATAGAGAAACAACCTAACACAGTTCTCAGATAACAATGGTGGAGAATCTTATTTTAATTTACTAAAACAGACCTGTCAGAGGTGGTGACGGGTCCTCTATAAGGCCATGTTCACACCACCGCTAGTTATTTCCGGTGCTCTGCTCTGTCAGAGGAGCAGAACAATGAAAGTGATGAACGTGCCGGATTCATATAACTGGAAACAAACAGAGCCTGTTGACTATATTGGCGTCCGTTCCGTTTCCAGTTTGGATGGCACTTTTTAGGGGTTGGGGCAAAGCTTGTTTGTTCTTTTTTTCGGAAGAATCTGCGTCTGAGCCTCCGCCAATGTGAACAAAGCCCAAATGGAATGTCTCATGAAGACAACCCCTATTAGGGCATGCGGAAATCATACCGGGGGTACCTGCGGCTCCAGACCCTTCACTATGGGGCAGAACCCAGAACCTGTGACTCCAAAACCTAGAACCTGCGGCTCCAGACCCGAAAACCTGGCAAAACGCAGCCTGTCCATGTACCTGTGTAATACTCACCTGGCCATTGTATGACAGGAATATGCTCACGAGGGCGTCATCCCAGAAAGAGGGGTGCCTGGCAACTAAATTGATGAACCTCTTTAACGCCCGTCTCCGAGATTCTATAAATTCACGGTCAGCTGAGGAAATACAAAGAAAACGTGAATGAGCCCCGTATACACCGTAACACAGGAGAGGGTTCTGCACACAGGTATTGCGCATGCGCAGCGTTCTCCCGAACTGGGACCCACAGAGGCATTCCGTTATGAATTGCGTTATGGTCCGTGGTACCGGAATCCATAACGCAATTCTGCTTTTACCACCAAAACGAAGCATCAACGAATTTCAAAATATGAACTTCGCCCATCTCTAGTATTGGGCTACGGCTACAAGGCGACACCTGTCGCGGCCAGGATCGCCGAGCAGCGGTGATCCCATAGAAATGAATGCGATCACTGCTGCTCAGCGATACTGGCCGCGATAGCTGGCACCTTGTAGCCCTAGCCTTACAGTTCAGCCTCATTCACTTCCATGGAGCTCAGCTGCAGTACCAGGCACAAACACTGGACAGGAGAGGCGCTGTTTCTGGAAGAAAGCATTTCTAATCCTGGAGAATATTACTTTCTAGTAGTACGATACCGGAAGACTATTTTATTTCTAATAGTTAGTCACAAAAATCCCCTAATTTTCAGTTCCCTTTATGTTAATTTGTGGTTATAGATAGGTGAAATACTTGGAATTTTTTTAAATTTATAATTAAGGCAAAACAGTAGGATTCAGCAATCACACAAGACCTGCCCTGTCCCCTCAGGTCCTGCACAAGGCAATACGCTGGCCTTCATTTTCTGAAAACACTCTACTGGTAAGACTGTCTTTGTTGCCCATAGCAACCAATCAGAGAACAGCTTTCATTTTTCCAGAGCAGTTTAAGAAATGAAAGCAGAGCTCTGATTAGTTGCTATAGGCAACAGAGGCAGACTTACTAGGAGAGAGTTTTCAAAAATGATACCTATTGGGGGAGATTTATCAAAACTGGTGTAAAGGAAAACTGGCTTAGTTGCCCATAGCGACCAATCTGTTCCAAAGGAACTCTGAAAAATGAACGGTGGAATCGGATTGGTTGCGATGGGCAACTAAGCCAGTTTTCTTGTACAATTGTTGGGAGTCAACGGGCGGCATATGCTTCAGTCTGAGGGATATGTCGGGAAATCTTCCTGAATAATTTCTTCCATTAGAAGTATATACTGTATATCAAAACTAGTGTGAAGGAAAAATGTCTTAGTTGCCCCTAGCAACCAATCAGATTCCACCTTTTATTTTTCAGAGCTGCTTTGGAAAATGAAAGGTGGCATCGATCTGATTGGTTGCTAGGAATACTGGTTTAGCAGCCCCTAGCAACCAATGATATTCCACCTTTTATTTTACAGAGCTCCTTTGGAAAATGAAAGGTGGAATCTGACTGGTTGCTAGGAAAACTGGCTTAGTCACCCATACCAACCAATTAGCTTGCAGCTTTCGTTTTCCAAAGGAGCTCTGAAAAATGAAAGCTGGAATCTGATTGGTTGCAACTAAGCAACTTTTCCTTTATACCAATTTTGATAAATCTTCCCCATAATCTGTATTTTTACATGAGACAGTGATGTGTCCACGTACAAGCCTATCCACTCTGTCATCCACAATTAACCCCACAATAGTGGACACCCCTATCTTAAAGCGTTAACCCCCGCTTCCGCTAATTAAGGCCCTGTGGTCCGCAATAAAGGAGCCTTCTGAGAATTTTGACATCTTCCCTTTGAAGTGCCAGAAAATAAACCGTTATCTCTTCTGCGGCGGCTGTAATTGAGCGCGTTACGACTATCTGCCTTCACATCAGCCCTGATCAAAGGAGGAGAAGCAGCGACTGTGACAGTCCCTCGTCTCCTAAGCCAGCCTTCATATCCTTCCTAACAAATCTATGCCGTTTCATAAAAGGACAAAAATAACCTCCGCTCTTCTCGAAGGGTTTCATCCAATTGAAAAGAGCAGATCTGAAGCCGTGTCACTCCAGGCGCTGCTTTGTAGAAAAAAAAAAAAAAGTATATTTAGACTACGCTTGACAGGTTCTCTTATTTTCCCGCCATTATGAAATCCGGAATATTTGACAACCATAGTATATTTAGAGGAGTCTACGTCAAGCTCCAAAAAAATTCTTAGTAAACTTCCAAAGAAGAAAAAAATAAAAAAATAAATTAAAAAAAAAGACAAATATAACTTCATATAGTATTTAAATACCAGGATTCACAGACCACCCCTTTAACAGAAGAGTGGCCATGGGGAGACCCCTGACAATAGCCGATTTTGTCATGGGACGCTGCCATCAGCCAGGGCAATGTAACATCACATTCAAATCAATGGCCGACCATGCAGAGTACAGGCAGATCTGTCCCTATGACACTGGTTGACCTGTTACATGTGCGCTTGGCAGCTGAAGGCATCTGTGTTTGTCCCGTGTTCATATGTGTCCGCATTGCTGAGAAAATTGATGTTTTATTATATGCAAATGAGCCTCATGGGAGCAACAGGGGCGTTACCGTTGCTCCTAGAGGCTCATTTGCATATAATAAAACATAATTTTTCTCAGCAATGCGGACACATATGAACACGGGACCAACACAGATGCCACGCCGTCTGCACGTGTATTGACAGGGCCATTATTCGAGAAATTATAAAGAAATCTAAAAAGTAACGCTTAGGAAGTGTATGCTTTAGGGGTATATGGACCCAGCCTCACTCTTCACACACAGTCCTATCTACCAGTCCACAGAAAGTTTCTGTGACTTTTGGAAATCCCCTACAAAAAAAATCCCCTGGGGAGTAAGAAAAATAAAAAAAAATCCCGCAGATCTGTATTTCTGCCAACCAGTAATATTTGCATATGCTGCTTTTTTGGAAACCGGGCCAGTGCATACAGGAGGCTGTGGCCCCTGGGACTTGTACAGAGCACGAAGGGTAACAGGAATACACTCAATGGGGGCAAACAGTAGGGGTACCTCCGAGCATCCTTTTTGGTGGCAGCGCCGGGACCATCCGGTAGGGGTACTTCTGTAACAGCATCTCCTGGAACATGACAAAGTCGTTGTATCTTCTGTACACCGAAGTTTTAAAGAACTGCAAAGGGACCGCAACAGTGTTAAAGTCGACAGAAGGCGACATAAAAATAAATAAAAATAGCAGTTACATTTACCGGTGGTCCGGTCCCACTTGTCAACATTCTGTTTGACGGGTGTCACGCGTGCTGTTGCAGCCAATGACTGGCTGCAGAGGCGACGTGTCCATCCATGTGGCACATCACTGGGTCATGTGCCGCATAGCACATGGCTGCAACGGCACACAAATCCGGATGTTGACAAGCGGGACTGGAGTACGTCAGAGCAGCGCGGGATCAGAGGAGCGAGGAGCAGGTAAGGCTACGTTCACATCTTCGCTAGCGATGATCCGGCATAAAGGCCGACTGTCAGCAAGAACGCTGCATGCGTCATTTAGGCCGGAAAGCGGATGGATCACTGCTGGATCCCATGACAGTCAAGAGGGTTAGGGTGACCTGCTAAATCCGGCAATGCCGGATCTGGTAAACACCGGGAGGCTGTTCTCTGCCAGAACAGTCACTGAAGATGTGAGCATCTCCACAGGTCTGGTGAGATGTGAATACACCTTTAAAGAGGATCGGCCCCTCTCCTGACAGGTCTGGTTTAGTAACTACTTGCATTCCCCATGTAACAACGATTCTGGAGCATCTATTCTTAAGACTCTGTGTTGTGCCATTCCTGTATTATTCCTACTAAAAGTTATGAATTAATTAATAGCAGTTTGCAGTGAAGGTCCACTTGGGCGTTACCAGTTGGAGGGGGTGGGGGGTGTCCCTGCACAGTCTGGCACCATCCAATCAGTGCTGCCAGTGTAAGACTGTGCAGGGACACACCCCTAACTGGTAACACCCATCTGGACCTTCATTGCAAACCGCTAGCAATGTGTTCCTAATTTCTAGCAGCAATAATTAAGGAACGGCACAACATAGAGTCATAAGAATAGATGCTCCAGAATCGCTATTATATGGAGGATGCATGTAGTTACTAAACCAGACATGTCAGGAGAGGGGACGTCTTCAAGTTACAAGTAAAAACAAAATTGGTGTTAAAAGCAGACGAATAAGAAACCGTGAAATTAATATCCTAGTGGATCTGCAGCTATAATAGGATTTACAAGCAATATAATACCGCACTGCAAGCGTCTACAAGCGTTCTCGTACCTGGCTGGACACCTCGTATTCCACGTGCTTCAGGAACAAGCCTTTCTTCTCAGGGATGAGCTCCACCTGCACGGTATCATGACCCAGGAGCTCCTGCAAAGTATGGGGCAGCATCAGAGGATTTCCCTGGGTCACCTCCATAGCGCAGCATTCAGGGCGACTCTTCACACCTGCAAGACCACACCGTCTCATTTTTCTGATCCCGTCACCGCCAATCATGTAATTCAATATTCTGATATTATTCTAGTAAGGAGCTCGGAATTAAAGGGGTTGGCGCACAAAAAAACACTTACCGCCTACCTACAGATAAGATGGGGGGGGGGGGGACCTCTGGGATCCTCCCTATCACAGGGATGGTCGTGCACGTGTGTGACTGCCACTCCATTCATTTACATGGGACTGCCAGAGATAGCTGAGCCCTGCACTAAGTAGTCACATGGAGAGGTGGTCAAGCGTATTACACTTACGTAGGGAACCAGAGAACCCCCATAGTGTGGGTCTCGTAGCGATCAGACCCGCCAGCCTGTGGAGAGGTGATGAATGTTGGTCGTGGGCTAACCCCTTTAAAGGGCATCTGTCAGCAGGTCTGTAGCTATGACACCGGCTGACCTGTTACATGTGCGCTTGGCAGCTGATGACATCCGTGTTGGTCCCATGTTCATATGTGCCTGCATTGCTGAGAAAAATGAGGTTTTAATATATGCAAATGAGTCTCTAGGAGCAACGGGGGCGTTACCCTTACACCTAGAGGCTCTGCTCTCTCTGCAACAGCCGCTCCCTCTACACCCTGATTGATGGCAGTGTAAACTGCAGAGGGCGTGGCAGTTGCAGAGAGAGCAGAGCCTCTAGGTGTAAGGGTAACGCCCCCGTTGCTCCTAGAGGCTCATTTGCATATATTAAAACCTCATTTTTCTCAGTAATGCGGGCACATATGGACATGGGACCAACACAGACGCCTTCAGCTGCCAAGTGCTCATGTAACAGGTCAGCCGGTGTCATAGGGACAAAACTGCTGACAGATGCTCAGTAATGATCCTGTAGACTGATAAAAGCCATCCGGCCCGAGATGGTATAGTCACCAGGGCAGGACACCAGGAAAACCTATACGGTGTGCTATGACCAGGGGTGCACCTAGCCCTTCTGCTGCCCGAGGCGCAAACTGAATGCCAATTTCTTAGCCTAATCCCTTCCCTTGAGCTGTAATCCCCCCCCACACACACACACACACACACCCTCTTGCCCCTACCTGTTGCTGCCTGAGGCGATCGCCTCATTGGTGGTGCACCCCTGGTTTTGACTAGTGTAAGGTCTGAGGGGGAGGAGCCTGACACAAACACGACACGTTCACCAAGGACAAGATCTGTGTCTGGCTCCGCCCCTAATAAGGTCTGTAAACAGCACCATTACATAGGAAATGGACCGCCAGCATCCGTTTCTGGACCCTAGGATCCCTCCATCTGGATGTAACTACATGAGCTGCAGATTTCACCGTTGCAGTCCATCGAATGGAAACCTGCAGCAGGCTGGATTATTTTCAGCAGGGTGTGAATAGGGTTTTGTAGAACCTAATAGGCGTCCAGAGGAAATTGTCACAGGACTGACAACTGTAGACACAAATTACATGGAATTACACGTTCTCATGAATCAGGAGGTCAAATTTTTCTTAGTTCATCGGAGAGGAAGGGGGATTTAGCAAAACACATAAGAAAAGCCCGTAACGGCTTTTTCTTGGGTAGGAAGGAAAGTCTCGAGGAGTCCTGAAGAAGGTTTGGGTTGCTGCCAATGACAATGAGATGACGGCATTAAAGGGGTTGTCCAGAATTAGACACACACGGTGGTTTCTTTCGCCGCTGTCCGTGGGTTGTGTGCGGTATTGTAGCTCAGCTCATGGGAGTCAATACCGCACACAAATTGTGGACAGGGGTGGCGGTGCTGTTTATGGAAGAAAGAAGCCATGTTTTTGTAATATTAGACAACCCCTTTAAATTAGGGAACGGGTATATAAAATTTTTACATATTATTAGTGAACGCTCATATAAACCGATCGCCTGATTTGACATGTTAGGCCACTTTTACTCTGTATTGGCAGCGTACTTTTCCCATATACATCAAGGAAAGCTTTCAGCGCATGCGTCAAATGAAACCCTTGGCGCCATTTCACCTGACAGAGGCCAACACAGTGTCCTTTTGCCCTTCATGGAGATGGTATATGTCAGGATACCACTTTATTTTAATTTTTCTTTGCTGTACGAGATAGCACAGTCTGCCACACAATTAAAATTCATTTTTTCAAAGGCTGCCTATAGACACTGGACGCCACTGTATGACCATACGGTACCAACGCATGGCGTTAATGGACACTGCAAAACGCCCTGTGAATAGAGCCGCGGGGCACGTTCAAATGGCGGATTTCGGCATGTATTTCGAGATCTATTGCTTCTTGGTAGCCCATGCTGGTGTAAAGGAAAACAGGCTTAGTTGCCCATAGCAACCAATCAGACCCTTCCTTTCATTTTACAAGAGAGCTCTGAAAAATAAAAGGTGGAATCTGATTGGTTGCTATGGGCAACTATGCCAGGTTTCTTTTACACCAGTTTTGATAAATCTCCCCCTTTGTTTCAGACTGTGCTGGAACTTAAAGGGGTTATCCAACCCTATAAAATGTCCCCCCATATGCCAGGCCCCTCACATTGAAAATACTTAGTCCCTCTCTTAGTCCCCACACTGCCGCTACATCTTCTTCCTGTACATGGATGAAAACATCCGGTGTCGCGCGGGCGGGGGGGGGGTCAGGGGGAAATGGCCAGACTGGGACGAGCCTCCCTAGCGTCACCCACAATGCTAAGGAGGCTCGTCCCCGTCTCCGCCTGCCATTGGCTGCTCCCAATCCTCTCCCGTCCCCCGACACCAGATGTTTTTATCCGCGCACAGGGAGAAGCAGCTGTGGCGGTGCGAGGACCAGAAGCAGCGCGGGGAGCGGGGTAAGTATATTCAATATGAGGGACCCAGCATATAGCTTTTATAGGATTGGATAATCCCTTTTAAGGCCTCATGCACACGACCGTATGTGTTTTGCGGTCCGCAATTTGCGGATCTGCAAAAAAAAAAAAGGATGCCGTTCCGTATGGCATCCGTTTTTTTTGTGGATCCGTTATTTTTGCGGATCCATTGTAATAATGCCTATCCTTGTCCGCAAACTAGAAAAAAATAGGACATGTTCTATTTTTTTGAGGAACGGAAAAACGGATATACGGAAATGGAATGCACACTGAGTACCTTCCGTTTTTTTTTTGTGGACCCATTAAAGTGAATGGTTCCGCATATGGTCTGCAAAAAAAAAAACGAACGGGCACGAAAAGAAAATACGTTCGTGTGCATGAGGCCTAAGGCCCATTCACACGACCGTATGTTTCTGTCACGTGGACACATTCATCTCTATGTGGCTGCAAAGATGCGGACAGCACATGATGGTTCTGGGGCCCCTCAAAATAGATAGAACATGCCATATTCTTGTCCGTAATAACGGACAAGAATAGACATTTCTATCAGGAGAAGTATGTTCCGATCCGCAAAATGCATCATGCACATGGCCGGTATTCATGTTTTGTGGATCCGCACTTTGCAGACCGCAAAAACGGATACGGTTGTGTGAATGAGCTCTTAGTCATTAGAACAGTCCATGTGAATGTCGCAGGCAGGCAACATCATCCCCCAGAATCTGCCTAACCATTCTGCACCAAAAGGGACAGACCAGAAGAGGAACCGGGGAAAGATGGGTACACACATTAAAGGGGTTATCCAGAAAATGATAACTGTGACCTATCCTCAGAATAGGTTATCATTATCACATCGGGGGGTACGAGTCCCAGCACCGCTGTGGATCAGCTGCTTTGGGGAGCGGCGGCGATCACCAGAGCTCCGTACTCCCAGCAGCTTATCAAGCACAGCGCCATACATTGTATAGTGGCTGTGCTTGGTATTACAGTTAGGCCCTATTCACTTTAATGGGACGGAGCTGCAACTAGGACACGTGACTGATGTACGTGACATCACTGGCCTTGGAAGAGGCCACAGCGCTTACAGAAAGCCTGGCCTTTCCTAACAGCTGATCAGTGGCGGTCCTGGGAGTCGGACACCAGACGATCAGCTAATGATGACCTATGCTAAAGATAAGTCATCCATATATACTGCCTGGCCAACTCCTTTAACTGCTCATTTGCATTTGGATTAGGGGTTAAGCACACGACTGCATGTAATTTGCGGTCCGCAAAACATGGATCTGCAAGAAAAACGGATGACATCTGTGTGGCATCCGTTTTTTTTTGAGGATCCATTGTAACAACGCCTTGGACATGTTCTATTTTTTTTTGCAGAACGGACATGCGGACATACAGACATGGAATGCACACGGAGTCATTTCCGTTTTTTTTTTCCAGCCCCATTGAAAAAAAAAAAAAAAAAACACACGGAACAGAAACGGAAGAGAAATACGTTTGTGTGCATGAGCCCTCCTAAAAGTCATTTGTGAAAGGTACCATGACATTCGGCTGAGCGTCCTACGCGGCTGTGTCTGGTGTAACAGGGAATTTCCCTTTAAATTAACCTCTTCATATATTTTGGGCCTTGCGTTCTGGGAAACCCCTGACCCTGAAAACTAAGATTCCTGAGCCCTCCCGGTTGTTAGAGTCACGTTCTTCCTGGTGACAGAGTCCGCTGACCTGTGCAGAGACAGATGAGTGAACCTTCTATGGTGGAAGATGAGGATTACCTGCCGAGTTCTGGATGTTGTGTAATGGGGGGTAAGGCACATGACTGATGATTAACACGGTGAGTACGCCATTCCTCACACGCCGTACTGGCCACCCACTCACATTACTAATTAGGGATAAGCCGGCCCTACCCACGGGATGAAAGCCATTTTGGTTGATGACGACAAGATCTCTTAGATTTTTCGGTCATTGTACGGCATAGGCTGGGTCACGTTTTATGCCTCCGTTTGACGTATAGGTTACAAAAAAAAAAAAAAAAAAAGAAGGATCCTGAACAGTCTGGTAAAAAATAAAAAAATAAAAATAAAAAGTATACGTTTTTATTATAATGGTAAAAAAAAAAAAAAGAAAGTATCCTTTTTTTTTTTTTTTTTTTTTTTACAATGGCACTCTATGGTGAACTGATGGCATCCGTTTAACGTTTTTTGTATACGTTAAAAGTATGGGAAAAACGTGATGTGAACCCACCCATGCACGAATAATTACAGACAGTGTTTTTCTGCACTTTTATCCCCCCCATCGTGGCCAGGGGGGGTTACGTGACCCAACATCCTGTTTTCAGACCCAGGACCTGTGGCGCTCGAGGCAGAGTGATGGAGTCGGAGACCCGCGGCCGGGATCAGGGAAGTATGCTCACCATTGCGGATACAGCTATCCATAGTTATGGAGGTCCCCGGCAGAAATGGGGTGGCACTCTCAGGACTGGCTAATAGAAGGGGGAGGGGGGGGTTAAAACCAAGTATGTAACATTGCCCTCTAGTGGTCAGATGACAAAGTGGTTGTGCCACAAAAAAAAAAAAATCTACATTTTTTAAATTAATATATGCAAATTAGACTCTAGGAGCAACGGGGGCGTTGCCGTTACACCTAGAGGCTCTGCTCTCTCTGCAACTGCTGCACCCTCTGCACTTTGACAGGACCAGGCAGTGTAAACGTCAACAGAGGCCACGGCAGATGCAGAGAGAGCAGAGCCTCTAGGTGTAACGGCAACGCCCCCGTTGCTCCTAGAGGCTCATTTGCATATATTAAAACCTCACTTTTCTCAGCAATGCGGACACATATGAACATGGGACCAACACAGATGCCTTCAGCTGCCAAGCGCACATGTAACAGGTCAGCCGGTGTCATAGGGACAAAACTGCTGACAGATGCCCTTTAATATTCAGTCCAGAAATCCAATTCTGTTCTTCGGCCATAATTATAGACAGAGCTACGGCTACACCTGTCATTACCCTCTGTTCCAAAACTCCCACCGTGGGCGGAGGGCCCCTGAGAGGACGGCTCCGTATTTATACAGGCTTTACACGTTAACAAGGCTTCTTTTCATATGGGCAGGTCTGGGAGGAAATGAGGAGCTCGGCTCATAAACCTCAAGTCCAGACTGAGATCTGACACGCCCCAAGGGAATGGTGCGCTATATACGGTATTTATATCTCGTTACAGCCCCCCCTCACTGGACACGACAGGTCTGGTAACGCCCCCACAGACTCGGTCGGCAGCGAATACAAGGTATAGATAGATGGCGTTAGTATAGGACGGGGTTGGCAACCTTCGTCACTAAAGCTGCTGTGGAACTACAACTCCCAGCATGAACAGTTGCTCAGCTGTTCTTGTGACTCCCATAGACATGAATGAAGCATCTTGGGGATTGTAGTTCCCCAGCTGGAATGTCAATGGTTGCTGATCCCTGATATTAGGGGGGGCAGAGGCTGCGGTTGCAGCGGGCCCTTGGATCTTGAGGGAGCCCCTCTGTCTCACTCCGTAGTGAATGGGTCCATGCCGGGCAACAGCCGTGTGCATGAGGCCTTAGTTTGGGGCTCATTTTCAGATTTTCCATCAGGGCCCAGAAGCATCATATTACACCTCTGGATGATGGTCTATGTGTGCTCACTGCAGCCGATCTATGGCCGACCCCCAGTGCTTTTATCAGGTAAGTTGTTTTTTTTTGGTGGGAAGGGGCCCAATCACAAGCCAATCATATGGATTCTATGCAATATAAAGCATTGAGGGGCTCTCCAGAAGTAGAAAAAGATGGCAGCTTTCTTCCAAAAACAGCGCCACTGCTCTCCACAGGTTGTTTGTAGTATTACAGCTCAGCACAGGGCACTTACTAATGTATTGTGATTCTCCATATTGCCTCCTTTGCTGGCTGGATTCATTTTTCCATGACATTATTCACTGCTCGTTTCCATGGTTACAGACCACCCTGCAATCCACCAGTGGTGGTCATGCTTACATCGGAAAAACCACCGGCCTCTCCGGTGGCTCGGACTGTGTGAGTGTGCATAGGCTGGTGCCTTTTCCTATAGCGTACAAGCACGGCCACCGATGCTGGATTGCAGGGTGGTCGTAACCATGGAAACAAGTCGTTTATAATGTGATGGAAAAATGAATCCAGCCAGCAAAGGAGGCAACATGGACAATCACAATACATTAGTAAGTGCCTTGTATTACCTTCCTCTACAGGATAAATTCCATTTGCTGAAGTGAGACAACCCCTTTAATAGAGCTGAGCTGCAATACCGTACGCAGCCCATGATCAGGTGTGGCGCTGTTTTTGGGATAAATCAGCCGTGCTCTTCAACCCCTTTAACCGTCCTTAGCTCCTAAGGGTACAGCTAACATGGCGACATTGCACATAATGATTGTCACAGTCACAGGCCGCAGGTGGCGCGTTTTTTTAGGGTACAGCTACACAGCGATCTTGTTCACGCATCGCCTACTGGTATCACGCTGTAGCAGGGCAACCATAGAAAAGGGGTCGCAGCGCAACTCACACAAATGTCGTAACCGCAGAATCGCTAAACATCCAAACCAGTCGGATTTTTTTGAGATTCTGGGGTCACAGTAGTGGCATATGTGACCCCATTCATTTCTATGGCTGCCCTGTGACACCTGGGCGCAACACCTTTCGGACAACCAAAATCACAGTGTCCGTAATGTAAAGTCACTTGGCGTTTTTTTCACAGCTCTAAAATAGTCACGAAATGAGCGGCGCACAGGGGACAGAGAACCCGCAGGCTCAGGAGATAAGCGGCACACAGGGGACAGAGCACCCGCAGGCTCAGGAGATAAGCAGCACACAGGGGACAGAGCACCCGCAGGCTCAGGAGATAAGCGGCACACAGGAGACAGAGCACCCGCAGGCTCAGGAGATAAGCAGCACACAGGGGACAGAGCACCCGCAGGCTCAGGAGATAAGCGGCACACAGAGCACCCGCAGTCTCAGGAGATAAGCGGCACACAGGGGACAGGGCACCCGCAGGCTCAGGAGATAAGCGGCACACAGGGGACAGGGCACCCGCAGGCTCAGGAGATAAGCGGCACACAGGGGACAGGGCACCCGCAGGCTCAGGAGATAAGCGGCACACAGGGGACAGCGCACCCGCAGGCTCAGGAGATAAGCGGCACACAGGGGACAGGGCACCCGCAGGCTCAGGAGATAAGCGGCACACAGGGGACAGAGCACCCGCAGGCTCAGGGGATAAGCGGCACACAGGGGGACAGAGCACCCGCAGGCTCAGGAGATAAGCGGCACACAGGGGACAGAGCACCCGCAGGCTCAGGAGATAAGCGGCACACAGGGGACAGAGCACCCGCAGGCTCAGGAGTTAAGCGGCACACGGGGACAGAGCACCCGCAGGCTCAGGAGATAAGCGGCACACAGGGGACAGAGCACCCGCAGGCTCAGGAGTTAAGCGGCACACGGGGACAGAGCACCCGCAGGCTCAGGAGATAAGCGGCACACAGGGGACAGAGCACCCGCAGGCTCAGGAGATAAGCGGCACACAGGGGACAGAGCACCCGCAGGCTCAGGAGTTAAGCGGCGCACAGGGGACAGAGCACCCGCAGGCTCAGGAGTTAAGCGGCACACAGGGGACAGGGCACCCGCAGGCTCAGGAGAAAAGCGGCGCACAGGGGACAGAGCACCCGCAGGCTCAGGAGTTAAGCGGCGCACAGGGGACAGAGCACCCGCAGGCTCAGGAGTTAAGCGGCACACAGGGGACAGGGCACCCGCAGGCTCAGGAGTTAAGCGGCACACAGGGGACAGGGCACCCGCAGGCTCAGGAGATAAGCGGCACACAGGGGACAGAACACCCGCAGGCTCAGGAGATAAGCGGCACACAGGGGACAGAGCACCCGCAGGCTCAGGAGAAAAGCGGCGCACAGGGGACAGGGCACCCGCAGGCTCAGGAGATAAGTGGTACACAGGGGACAGGGCACCCGCTGGCTCAGGAGATAAGTGGTACACAGGGGACAGGGCACCCGCAGGCTCAGGAGATAAGCAGCACAATCATTACTATCGGGGCGCCTGTCATACACTACCATATATCTACAGAATAGTCTCATTCCTGCAGGTACACATTCCCAGCAAACTACCAATCCAATGCCAAAGTTCGTCAGTAACGACCAGATCCGATCTTCTCCCACAGACGCAGCGATTTATTTCATAATCACATCGTCACCAACCCTCACTGCCTCTATTAATCAGTGAACCTCACATCTTATTGCAGAGCAAAAATTTATTTTAGCATAAAGAGCTTTGAATAAGTGTTCACCCCCTTGACGCACCCCCTCCCTTCTTCAGCACACTTACTTCCAGTAACGAAGAGGTTAATGCACCCGATGACGTCACTGCTGTCTACCTCGCGGAGCTCACCTGTAGTAAGCGTCTCCCCGCTGCTCACTCTCTAGCAGCATTGCGCTCCGGGCCCAGTCATGTGATTACTCCCTCCCCTTCCCCGCCTCCTCTGTACCATGTGACTTCCTTCTCTTAGTAACAGCCCAAACAGGCTAGTAGAACTGGCGGAAGCGGCTTCTTACCAGGAGTTGTCCGCGTCAACGACGTCCCTACGTAGTTTTACGTAGGAGATTCTTACACATGCGCAGTCTTGGACTTGTGCTAGTGAGCACTGAGCAGACATTATTCTTCTTACAGTAAAAAGGGAAATTCATCAAAACTGGTGTAAAAATACTGGCTTACTTGCCTATAACAACTAATCAGATTACACCTTAATTTTTCAGACCTCTATTTTCCAGAGCTCCTGGTATCTGATTGGTTGCTAGAAAAACAGACATAGTTGCCCATAGCAACCAATGAGATTCCACCTTTTATTTTATAGAGCTCTTTTGGAAAATGAAAGGTGGAATCCGATTGGTTGCTATGGCCAACTAAACCAGCTCTACATTAAACCAGTTTTGATAAATCTCCTCCACTGTGTCTATCAGACATATGAATATGGTTGAAATTACAAAGAAAAAAAAGCTACTTCCTTCCAGATACAGCGCCACTCATGACCCATAGGTTTTGTCTGCTATTGTCTACTAGATACAGCCTGTAGATAAAACCGGCGCTGTGTCTAGAAGAATGGATGCATAATAGTGTCATTTATCACATTTTCTTTGACCTGCTCATTGAGATGGCCGCACATGCTCAGCTTCTTCCTCCAACTGCTTCCTGAGCTGTGATAGGGAGAGAGCTGCAGCAGAAAGGACACTCCCCCCATTGATCTGTGGACCCATGTGAGGTGCAGGGCTGGTTCTAGCTTTGTTGGAAAGAGATTGACATGTCATATATGATGTCTGATTTTCACCTGCAGAAGAAAGTTTCCAATAATCTTCCCCCTCAAAGTTGCATGGATCTTGAACATGGTCACATCACGCACCTCTCTACCGAATTCCTATATCCGCCGAGGTCACATCCATCAGTCAGAATACCAGGTTTCCGGCGTGGTCTATCGGCGGGCACGTCACTTCCACAGCCGAGGATGGGAAGATGTTTGGAAAAGGCTAGAAGTACTTGTCTCTCTGGTGCAGGAGAAGAGGCGGATTCAGGAGTCTGAACATGCGCAGCACTGCTCCCAATGACTGCGCTGTAGTAACAGGGTCCCTCCACTACAAGCTGACGGCGCTGTGTAGTCCCAACAGTGTGGAGCCGGTATTGGAGCTACACCTTAACAGCTGAGCGGCTTTGCAGGGTGTTGGACACCTGATTATCGGCTAGTGATGACCTATCCTGAGAATAACGGATGACATCCATGTGAAACAATGTCTTTCCTCGTGCGCAAAACAGACAAGAATAGGACATGTTCTATTTTTTTTTGCGCGGCCACGGAACGTGCTGTTCGCATCTTTTGCGGACCCATTTAAGTAAATGGATCCGCACCAGAGACGCAAAAAATGCGGCTCGGACGCGGACCAAAACAATGACCGTGTGAATGTATTTTTTGCTTTTTTTTGTTTTTTGTGCTCGCTGCCTTCCTAGAGCCATAACATTTTTATTTGTCGGTTCACATAGCCATAGGGCTTGTGTTTTGCGGGACAAGTTGTACTTTCCAACGCCACCATTTAATATTGCATATGTAGTAGGAGGCGGGGAAAATTTAGAAATGGGGTGAAATTGCAGAAAAAAAGCTATTCCACCACAGTTTCACAGGTTTTAAAATTCCGACGTTCGATGTGCGATAAAACTGACCGGTTACTCTTATTCTACAGGTCAGTACGTATCTGACGATACTTTATATGTATAGGTTTTCTTGCGTTTTGATAGTGAAAAAAAAATTCAAAAGTGGGAAAAAATCACTTTTACTTTTTTGTCGTCATGTTTTGCCCCCTATAACTTTTTTGTAAATTTACGGAGCTGTATGGGGGATAATTTTTTGCATCGTAATCTTATCTTTTTATTGCTACCATTCTGGGGTGTGTATGACTTTTTGATCACCTTTTAATAAATTTTTTGTGGAAAATGAAGCGACCAAAAATGGCGAATCATTTGGACACTTTTTTCCGTTTTGCTGTTTGAAGTATGGGGAATATTGCGCCTAGGCCACATGACCTATAGTCGTGACATCACTGGCCTGCAGGAAGCAGCTAGACAGTCGTGACCTTACTGTGAGTTCTGCCGCCTTCTCAAACAGCCCGGGTGTCAGACCCCCACCAATCTGATAGTGATGATGTATCCAAAGGGTAGATCATCAGGAAGAAAAAGGTGGACAACCCCCTTAAAGAGGACCCGTCACCTCATGTCTGGTTTAGTAACTACATGCATCCCCCATGTAAAAACAATTCTGGAGCATCTGTTCTTATGACTCTATGCTGTGCCGTTCCTTTATTATTCCTGCTAGAACAGATGAATTAATTTTTAGCAGTTTACAGTGAAGTTGGGTGTTACCAATTGGGGGGTGTCCCTGCACAGTTTGACATTCGCAACACTGATTGGACAGTGTTAGGCTGTGCAGGGACACCCTCCCAAATGATAACATCCATCTGGACCTTCATTGCAAACTGCTAGTAATTCATTCATAACTTCTAGCAGGAATAATAAATGAAGGCTACAACACGGAGTCATAAGAACAGATGCTCCAGAATAGTTATTACATGGGGAATGCAAGGAGTTACTAAACCAGACCTGTCAGGAGAGGAGGGGTCCTCTTTACAGGGTGATAAGTGATCAGTGGTGGTCCGACCCTCATTGATCACAGGAATGGTGGTCCTGTTGCTCCGTAAAGAGTATGGGACTGCTGAACGTAGCCAAGTGCTGTACTCGGCTATCTTCGGATTTTCCATAGAGATTAGAGTGCCAGCACACACACTCACCTACCGCTGTCCCGGGAGAGACGGGACCACCATGTATCGGTGGTTCATCCATTCATCGGGACCATCACCAATCAGACACTCATGATGTTAGATGATCCCTTTAATCTCTGGATTTTTTAAATTCTGCATAAGGCTACATGCACACGAACGTTGTTTGTTTCCGTGTCCGTTCCGTTTTTTTTTGCGGATAGGATGCGGACCCATTCATGTGCTGTCCACATCAGTATGTCTGTTCTGTAGCCCTGCAAAAAAAATAGAACATGTCCTATTCTTGTCTATTTTAGGCATTGTTACTATGGATCCGCAAAAAAAAAAACGGATGGCATACGGATGTCATCCATGTTTTTTTTGCGGATCCGCAATTTGCGGACTATAAAACATATACGGTCGTGTGCATGTAGCCTTAATCTGTAAACAGCAGCTTTGCACGTTGTCATTTTACCGGGATCCAAAGGAATTTTTTATTTTGGACCAGATTGCTGACAGACAAAAGTGTTTCCCGCCAGCTCCCCCACCCCCCCACCCATCTCTAGTGTTGTGTCACTGACACGTCTCTCACTGGTGATGAGAAAACATTGGCGCTGTTCACAGGAAGCTGCAAAGCAAGACTTCTTGGTTTACCCGTCACAGGGTGTGCTGTACTGACATCTAGTGGTCAGGAAGAAAAATGCAATATTTATCTTCATTTGGGTAAATTCAGACATGACATCTTTGGATCTGTGGATTTTGCAACACATCTACAGCAAATTCATGGCTAATCCTCTGCACGTCCTTTATGCACAAATTATTTTCAATCCACAAGCAGAAAAAAATACTTTATATTAAAGGGGCTGTCTCATTACAGACGATGGGGGCATATCACTAGGATATGCCCCCATTGTCTTATAGGTGCGGGTCCCACACCTATACGGGGAACGGAGCCAAGCAAGGCGGTGGCTGGAGGACTTTGATCCGTCCACCACCAAGCATTCTCCCCATAGAAGTGAATGGGAGCGCACCGCACGTGACCGGCCACCGCTCCCATTCACTTCTATAGGACCGACGGAAATAGTCGTGCCAGCACTCAGCGATTTTCGGCAGCCCTATAGAAAAAGAATGTAGGGCGGCTGCGCTGTGCACCCTTCAACACTTTCGGGGCTCTGTTCTCGTGATAGGTGCGGGTCCCGGCGGTGGGACTCGCACCTATAAGACAATGGGGGCACATCCTAGCGATATGCCCCCATTGTCTGTTGTTTGAGATGAGACAACCCCTTTAACTACAGCCCAGAGACAGACTGAAAGCAGATTTTGGCATGGAATATGCACCAAATCTGCATGGAAGATCTACCATGTGAACATGGTCTTAGGCCTCATGCACATGACAGTTGGTGTTTTGCGGTCTGCAAACCGCGGATCCGCAAAACACGTAAGCTGCACCGCGTTCCGTTACGCAAATTACGGAACGCGGCCCATTGTAGAAATGCCTTTTCTTGTCCGCAAACGGACAAGAATAGGACATGCTCTATTTTTTTTGCGGGGGCACGGAACAGAGCAACAGATGCGGACAGCACGCGGAGTGCTGTCCACATCTTTTGCGGCCCCATTGAAGTGAATGGGTCCGCGCCCGAGCCGCAGACGCGGACCACAATGGTCGTGTGCATGAGGCCTTAGGCCTCATGCACACGAATGTATTTTGTTTCCGTGTCCGTTCCGTTTACTTTTGCGGACCATATGTGGAACCATTCATTTCAATGGGTCCGCAAAAAAAAACGGAAGGTACTCCGTGTGCATTCCATTTCCGTGTGTCCGTTTTTCCGTCCCGCAAAAAAATAGAGCATGTCCTATTTTTTTCTAGTTTGCGGACAAGGATAGGCATTATTACAATGGATCCGCAAAAATAACGGATCCGCAAAAAAAACTTATGCCATACGGAACGTCATCCGTTTTCTTTGCGGATCCGCAATTTGCGGACCGCAAAACACATACGGTCGTGTGCATGAGGCCTTACCCTAAGTTCACACTTGCGCGTTTTACGGCGCGTTCGAATGCGCTGTAAAACGCTCAACACATGCAAACAAATGCTTCCCTATGGGACTGGTTCACATTTTCGCGTTTTACAGCGCGTTCGAACGCGCTGTAAAACGCCCTACGCATAAACAAGTACTTGAGCTTTTTTTGGGGCGTTTGTCGTGCGTATTGTGATTGACACCACAGTAGTCAATCACAAGAACGCGCGTACGACGCGCGTTTCCTATTTGCAAAAACGCGCTGTAATACGCGCGTAAAACACGCGTTTCAAGAACGCTCAGGTCTGAACCCAGGGTTAGGCTGAGTTCACACTTTAGTTATTTGGTCAGCGATTTGGCATCAATTATTGTGAGCCGAAACCAGTAGTGAAGACCACACAGGAGAGATCTGCACCGTTCTGTGGTTTTCACCCAAACCTGGTTTTGGTGTCTGATTATTCGAAATTCTGTTTAAACAAAAATGCTAAATAATTCTAAAACAATTATTATACTCTGACCAAAAGGTTAATGCCGGGGCCGCCTTCTCGGAGGTTCTCTGTATGATTCAGTTTCTTATAGGTTTCTATCTCCGTGCGATAATCCAGACAGTTTGATCATCTAGAACAGGGGTGGGCAACCTGCGGCACTTCAGCTGTTGTAAAACTACAACTCCCAGCATGCATACTTGCTCTGCTCTTCTCAGAACTCTCTTAGAAATCAATAGAGCATGCTGGGAATTGTAGTTTCACAACAGCTGGAGTGCCGCAGGTTGCCCACCCCTGATCTAGTCCCATGTATGCCAAATGAAAGAGATTTCACGAGCAAACACATAAGCACAGTCAGGTGACATATGGAAACGATACCATATAGACTATAGCGGAAGCTGAATTCTTATCACTCTCATATGAATTCAGCTTAAACGAGTGTTTATGAGCTGTCAGGAGCTCAGAGATAAGGACCACTGGTTAAGCCAGGGATGGGCAAACTCGGCCCTCTAGCTGTTGTAAAACTACAATTCTCACCATGGCCTACTGTAGGCTGATAGCTGTAAGCAGTCTTTGCATGCTGGGAGTTGTAGTTTTGCAACAGCTGGAGGGCCAAGTTTGCCCATCCCTGGGTTAGGCCATCAGAGCAGCTCCTTGACGGATTCAATGTAAAACATAAAGCAACAGTCTGCAGATACACTAAACTGAAGTCTGTACAACAAAAACGGTTTAAAATCTTTAATAAAGACCAATTGAAAAAATGACTTTTAGCCCTAAATGAGTAAAATACAATCATAAAAAATTGCCCCAAAGGTGTCCATAGCCTTTAGGAGGTCCATCGAGAACATTGATGCATATCGCTAGGATATGCCATCAGTGGTCCCAACTAGGGATGAGCGAATCGACTTTGGATGAAACATCCGGTCAATTCGCATAAAACTTTGTTCTAAGGCGCCATTCACACGTCCGCAAATTTGCGGAACGGTGCAAACCCATTTATTTCCAATGGGGACGGAAAAGATGTGGACCGCACACTATGTACTGTCCGCATTTCCGGATCTGCACTTCCGCATCCGTAAAAAAATAGAACAAATTACGGAACACATATTGCCGGTGTCCGTGTTTTGCGTATCCGCAAAACACTTACAGACGTGTGAATTGAGCCTAATACAGTACGGGGCAGGAGCTCTGTACAGTATTAGAATGTATTGGCTCCGATGAGTCTCGCGAGACTTCGGCTAATAAGTTCATAAATTTAGGCCTCTTGCACACGAACGTGTGCGCCCCGTGCTGCGGGCCGCAATGCTCGGGCACCGGCCGTGGGGCAGCCGCAGCGGATCGCGGACCCATTCACTTGAATGGGTCCGCGATCTGCCCGTTCCGCAAAAAGATAGGACATGTTCTATCTTTTTGCGGGACGGAAGTACGGAACGGAACCCCGCGGAAGCACTCCGTAGTGCTTCCGTAGTGTTCCGTTCCGTCATTCCATTCTGCACCGTTCCGCATCTCCGGATTTGCGGACCTATTGAAATGAATGGATCCACATCCGTGATGCGGAATGGCCACGGAATGGTGCCCGTGTATTGCGATCCGCAAATGCGGTCCGCGATACGAGCACGGGGCGCACACGTTCGTGTGCAAGAGGCCTTATTTGTACTGTAAAAAAAACAACATTTCCTGAACTCGGGTTCGGTTCCAAGTGGTACCTTGGAAAGGAACCCGAGTTCAGGAAATGTTTTTTTACAGTACAAATTAATTTATGAAGTTATTAGCCGAAGTCAGTAAAAAAAAAACAACTGGAAAACCCTTTGTCCCATTTCCTTTCAGTGGCACTAACCCTTTAGGAGGAATTTGGGGTAAAAAAGTTGCAATCCCTGTGTTTGTGACTTCTTGAATGCCACTGGTGCCCAAATTTGTCTCTATTTGTGTTTCTCTGCCGCCATCACCACTTTCCAAAAAAAAAAAAAAAGGGGGGGGGGGGAGTGGGCTTGTCAAGGCCAGTGGCCCCAGCACATTTATCTTCATTTACGTCAGTTTTCTAAGGTAAATGAACAGGGCAGCTCCGAACTGCCATAGATTTCTGTTTAGACGCAGGAACTGCGCCTAATGTATGACGACACCTGCAAATTAGGTGCAACCTCCGGCAGCGCCGACCACCGTAAGACACCGGTCTGTGGTAAATCTTCCCATTTTTTCCCACACAGAACTAATTCCGGCAGAAAAAAACGCCGGAAATCCACGCTGAAATTTTCTACGCAAGTAAACGTGGTTGCTGAATTCATATGCACAGAATACGCTCCGCAATCCGCATGAAATTCTATTGTGTGAACATAACCTAAAGCGAAGTTGGCAGTTTGCTGCAGTTTTTATAATGTCTTGTATTAGAGCTGAAGGACAGCCCAGGAGGAAGCTAGAAGAGCAGACATATTGCTTATCACCCAACTTTCCCTGACACAGAACGAAGAATTTGTTTTTGTGCTCAATCCACTCTGCTGCTACAATAATTTGTAAAAAACAACAACACAGAATTGTATTAATATGGTGATTATATTGCACTTTTGAGTCAAAATAGGCCTCTTCCCCTTAGACGTGACAGCGCCTCCCGCGCACACCACACTGGGGACTCAGCAATATTACAACGCAGCATAACGGCCGCCATCTTGGACGAATCCACTTCGAACTCGCGGGGGAGGGACAGTACTATTCTCATCTTCAGAAACAAAAAATAATAATTTCCCATAAAAAGCCAGGCGTCTATATCAGAATAAGTTTGATTACACGCGTTATTTTTTTCCTTCGGTGTTACTGCACGGGTGATGTAAGGGCCCAAGGTTCTGGGAGTATCCTCCCCTCTGCTCGACGTTGGTTCGCTCTTTTTCCGCCCGGCGCCGGGTCCTGTGCACATGGCCTGTTCGTGCCGCCAAGCCTAAAGCGTCTTTCTTTACGACCCCAGAGCACCCAGGGGGCCCCCAGATCGCAACGTTTGGCACCACGGCGAAGCACGGAGACTCCGGAGAGCAGCAGCGTGCGGAGAGCAGAGAATGCACCGGGCGGATAACGCGCTGGACGGGCCTGAGCTAGACATGGAGGACGAGGAGGCCACCGAGGAGGAGATGTCATTCAGTGACCCGGAGGGCTTCGAGGACGACATCCCGGAGGAGGGTGAGGAGGACGGAGGGGGGTGATGGGCACTGGCCCTCTATGGGGAGGGTATGGATGACTAGGCCTCATGGTAGAGCAGCCTCCAGATGTTGTGGGACTACAACTCCCAGCATTCACCCACCTTGTCTGCTCTCTAGACTTGATATGAAATGTTTTCATTGCAGTAGCCTTTAAATAAAAATCCATGTATTGCAATGTTTAACAATAGGGGGGGGGGGGGGGTGCTCTGATCTTAGTTGCCGGTGGGATGTTCCCCCCTGAGGTCTGATCTTAGTCGCCGGCGGGGCGGAACCCCCGAGGTCTGATCTTAGTCGCCGGCGGGCTGGTACCCCCGAGGTCTGATCCTAGTCGCCGGCGGGCTGGTACCCCCGAGGTCTGATCCTAGTCGCCGGCGGGCTGGTACCCCCGAGGTCTGATCCTAGTCGCCGGCGGGCTGGTACCCCGAGGTCTGATCCTAGTCGCCGGCGGGCTGGTACCCCGAGGTCTGATCCTAGTCGCCGGCGGGCTGGTACCCCGAGGTCTGATCCTAGTCGCCGGCGGGCTGGTACCCCGAGGTCTGATCCTAGTCGCCGGCGGGCTGGTACCCCGAGGTCTGATCCTAGTCGCCGGCGGGCTGGTACCCCGAGGTCTGATCCTAGTCGCCGGCGGGCTGGGTACCCCGAGGTCTGATCCTAGTCGCCGGCGGGCTGGTACCCCGAGGTCTGATCCTAGTCGCCGGCGGGCTGGTACCCCCGAGGTCTGATCCTAGTCGCCGGCGGGCTGGTACCCCCGAGGTCTGATCCTAGTCGCCGGCGGGCTGGTACCCCCGAGGTCTGATCCTAGTCGCCGGCGGGCTGGTACCCCCGAGGTCTGATCCTAGTCGCCGGCGGGCTGGTACCCCCGAGGTCTGATCTTAGTCGCCGGATGGACGGTACCCCCTCTGATCTGGTCTGCAAAACACAGTTGCCTCCTGGGTGTGTTTCGCAATTTACGGATCGGGTGCCCATAATGGCAATGCCTATTCTTGTTTGCAAAATGGACAAAAATAGGACGTGTTCTCTCCTCTTATTTTTTTTTTGCCCCATAAAAAAAAAAAAAAAAAAAAAAACGGACGCGGACAGGAATCAGAGTGCTGTCCGCATCTTTTGAGCCCCATTGAAGTGAATGGGTCCGCATCTGAGCTGCACAAAATAGAGCTTGGATGCGGACCAAAGCGACGGGGGTTGTTTAGATATCGGACACAATTCTATGAACTTCATGGGGGGGGGGGGATAGGGATGTAAAAAAAACAAAACAAAAGCCCCTCGGTAATTACTGCGAACATTTGGTGCCCGTCACATCAACGTTTCATTTTCGGGTCTTCTGATCCGTCAGAACAACAGAAACAAAAAAAAAGATAACAGACCCTCCTGCACATTCGGCATCCGTTTGAGCCCAGAAATCCGTTTTTTTAGATGGGGGGGGGGGGGGGAAGTACTGCATGCGGGACTAAAATAACGGATCTCAGATGGAAATGGCTCAAACTGAGGCCAAATGTGCGGAACTGAGGAGCAGGATCTATTTGTTTGTTTTCCATAGAAATTAATGGAGTGGTTCAGGGGGCTGCAGGGGGTACGGGGCTACCACTGGGACCCCCACACATCTAATAGTTATCACCTATCCTGTGCTTCTAACTGGGATACCTCTTTAACCCCTTAGGCTGAGTTCACGTCACATTTTTGTCTTGTGTGTAACGTATACATAAAATGGATGCCTCTGACATGTATACACTTTTTTATTTTTGTGCTATTGAATCCTTTTTTATTTTTTTTAATGTATACATTCGTTGGGCACAAACGTGATGTGAACTCATCCTTAATGACTGCCCGCTGTCTTGATGGCCATGCAGGGCCTCAGTCTGCAGCGACTTCTTGGCGTTGCCCCAGTTAAAGGCGTTTTCCCATCACATACAATGGGGGCATAGCGCTAGGATATGCCCCCATTGTCTGATAGGTGCGGGTCCCACTGCCCCACAAGGAGAACGGAGCGTGGAGAGCTGTGGCCAGAGGACCCCAAGTTTCCCGGGGTCCGTCCACCACCAAGCGCTGCTCCTCGCCTCTCCCATAGAATTGAATGGGAGCGCACCGCGCAGGTGCGGCCCCTGCTCCCATTCATTTCTATTGGGGAGACGCCAATAGCCGAGCCAGTGCTTGGCTATTTTTGGTGGCCCTATTGAAACGAATGGAGGGCGCATGCGCAGTGCGCCGTCCGTTCGTTTCCCGGCTCCATTCTCGTTGTAGGTGCGGGACCCAGAGGTCCCATATCAGACAATGGGAGCATATCCTAGCGATATGTGATGGCAAAACCCCTTTAATGGCTGCCAGAACGCTCTGACTCTAGGAGCCGACCGTTGGTAACAGCCTCCGTTCTTAGCGCTCCGCTACACGGCCCAGGCATGGCAGAAGCTCTGATCCCGCGTAAAGCAAGGCCTAAGACAGTCTGCTTAATGAAAAAGTTATGCCCACTGAAATGCAGAGAGGTAAAATAAAAAAATTAAGGCCTCTGGTCATTGAGGGGTTAAAAAAAAATTGCCGTTGATTGAAGCAAAAACCGTGCGAGCGCCCTGCTGTGTATACACCCTAAAGGACAATAATTACGGCCTCCTACTGTACGGGCAGACCTCCAGCAGCTACTACAAAGCTAATCATTCACCAGGACTGACACACATGCCCGATGGGCCTTGTAGTACATCAGGGCCTGCAGCTGGACATGCAGATAATCCCGCCAGCACAGGCTAGCCCACGTGTTCCCAGCGGGTGCTGCCGGGGATCACAGCACAGAGGATTGCTGAGGCAGCGTGTCCTGCCAGACATCACCTCCTCTATGGGGAACGCTCTGTATCTGATGGTTTAATGCTTTGCATTGTGGAAATCCATCACATGCGGCAGTTTTACTACTAGTTGATTCTGTATTTTTAGGCCGTGTGAGGTGGGACCTCTGGAAGCCCCTCCGCCTGCTGGATCACAACACACAGGACGCTGCACGCTAAGCAAATATATTCCTTCTTCGTCGCACTTCCCTTTAAACGGGGTCCATCACCATAGACTCTGGCGGTATACGGAACGTGCCATCAGTCTGATTGGTCAGCGTCTGACCGCAGATGCCTACAGTCAGGGGTCTGTGACCGCATCCAGGACGGCCCCCTTAAGAATGTAGTCTCTGATTCCAGGCTGCTGTCCTTTCAAGTCATTGACCATTAAATACATATTCATCCAAAAACGAGGGGTTCTCTGAGATTTTAATTCTGAAGACCTGCCCTCAGGATAGGTCATCAGTATCTGATCGGTGGGGGTCCGACACCCAGGACACCCACTGAGGCTGCGCTTGGTATTGCACTCACTTCTATGGAGCTTATCTGCGCCTAGGCCAGGGATGGGCAAACTGCGGCTCTCCAGCTGTTGCAAAACTACAACTCCCAGCATGCAAAGACTGCTTATAGCTATCGGCCTACAGCAGTGCATGGTGGGAGTTGTAGTTTTACAACAGCTGGACGGCCGCAGTTTGCCCATCCCTGGCCTAGGCCATGTGACCGATGAACGTGATGTCCCATGACCTAGGCTTGGCTGCAGAGGTATTGCATGCGCCGCTGACTTCTCAAACAGCTGATCGGCGGGGGTCCCGGGTGTCGATACTGATGACCTATCCAGAGGATGGGTCATAAGTAGTAAAGTCTCGGAGGGGTTGTCACATCTCAAATCGCTAGGATATACCCCCATTGTCTGATAGGTGCGGATCCCACAGCTGGCACCCGCACCCATATCGAGAACGGAGTCTTTACAAAGTGGTGGCTGGAGGACTCCGGTCAGGCCACCACCACCACCACCACCGTCCCCATAGAAGTGAATAGGAGCGCACCGCGCGTGACCGGCCACCGCTCCCATTCAATTCTAAGGGCCTGACGGAAATAGCTGAGCCAGCGCTTGGCTATTTTCGGCAGCCCCATAGAAATGAATGGAAGGCAGCTGCGCCTGCGCAGTGTGCTCTCCACCATTTTTGTGGCTCCTTTTAGGCACTGGGATCCGCACCTATCAGACAAAGAGGGTATATGCTAGCAATATCACCCCATTGTCTCAAGTGAGACAACCCCTTTAATGTTTTGTGATTGGTGCTGTCTAGATGGCATTAAATTATTTAGGAATTTGATATTGATGGCCTGTTTTCAGGATAGCCCATCAATATCAGATCGGTGGGGTCCGACTCCTGGGACCCCTCCCTGCAGATCAGCTGTTTGAAGAGGCCACCTCACTCACCAGAGCTTACTAAGCTCACCAAGCACAGCGCCACACATTGGATAGTGGCTGTGCTTGGTATTTAATTGAAGGGGACTGAGCTGCCCCTAGGCCACACGACCAATGAAAGTGATGTCACTGGCCAAGGAAGAGGCCTACGTGCTGACGGAGAACTGCAACCTATTTGACAAGCTGATCAGCGTGTGTCCCGGGAGTTGGACACCCGCCGATCTGATGAGGATAGGTCCTCGATATCAAATTCCCTGATAAATTTCAAGGGGTAGTCCAAGTTCTAGATGTTGATCACCTGTGCTCAGGATAGGTCATCCATATCTGATCTCTAGAGGTCCGACCCCCAGCGCCTCCGCTGATCGGCTTTTCTCCGGAAGAAGACAGCTCCGTCCGCTGTGTAGTGGCCGTGCCAGGTTACTGCAGCTCAGCTCCTAGTCATTTAAAAAAAATATAATAATTTGTAAGAAACTGTTTATGTGATTTTTTTTTTTTTTTTTTTTCAGAATTACTTGGCGATATCCTGACAGACTGTCCCCAAGAAGCAGACGGCATCGACTCTGTGGTCGTAGTGGATAATGTGCCACAGGTTGGACCTGACCGCTTGGAGAAGCTGAAAAACGTCATCCATAAGATCTTCTCGAAGTTTGGAAAAATTACCAACGAGTTATATCCAGACACGGATGGGACAACTAAAGGGTGTGTGAATGAAGCTGGCGGTGCGGGAATAATTCATCGAGTTATTGTATCAAGTCCTCAGGACCAGACGTAGTTTAGGCGTTTTTAGCTCGTGTTTTATTGCTATACCCCTTTTTTTTTTTATTTTTTATCATTTTTGTTATTGATGTGATTTGTGCAGGTTTTTTTTTTAATTATTTTTAGACACTTATTATGAAGAGTTTTGCACGCCTGTCAGTACTTCTGCGCTGCCAGAGGAAGTGCCAAAGCTATGTAGAGACGCAGGCCTCTACATAAGTTTATCGCTTCGTCTGGCAAGCTGTGTAGATTTAAGCCCAAAAAAGGAAAATGATAACTCCCGCCCGTGCCATGCCCTCTTTTCGTGCCACTCTGGAAAAGCGGCGTGAGAGGGCAACAAGTTGCAGATTTTGCTGTAAAAATTTAGTGGCATGTATGATTTATTTTTTTTCTTTGCAATCCTATAGATCTTTTTTTTTATTATTATTATTTGCGTTCATCATAATCTATAATTAATTTCATAATATCAGTTTGAGGGTAATTGGGGCAGGACAGCCACAGCGTCCATGATTGGTTGGGGGTGGACTTCAGGGGGTATTTCAATTCGGATGTTTTACCACCTTTTTTATTTTACATACAGAAAATATAATTGGGCCACTTAATCAGTTTATATATTTATTCCACGGTAAGTGGGACTGTACCTCAGCCCCAGTTGTAGTGATGGGGGGAGGACATCAGCCCTGGTATGGGGACTACTATCACTTCTAGGAGTGTGCTGGCTTTAGGTAGACCCAGCAGTAACCTCGTACTTCCAGTGATTACTTGACCGCCATGACGGCGTTCATATATGTTTAAACAGTTATATGGATGTAGGGTTAAAGGGTTTTGGCACCACTAAACGTCAGATGTTATCGATTTGGGGAATGGGGGGTGCACGACTGTGAGCGCTGGGCTTTTGTTGGTCTGTATCTGCGTAAACCGATTTGGAATTATTCCCACGGACTACCGTCGGCTCGGGTTAGAGCACCACTAGAGTTGAGCGAAGCAGGTTCGGGGTTTAAGTGCGTTACGTAATGGATTCTGTTCTCACGGAATCCATCACGTAATTCAATGCCGGCATGCCGCATAATACAAGTGTATGGACAGCAGAACGGAACCCTGGCCATACGCTTGTATTATGCGGCATGCCAGCATTGAATTACGTGATGGATTCCGTGAGAACAGAATCCATTACGTAACTCGCTTAAACCCCGAACTCGAACCTGCCAAAAGGCAAGTTCGCTCAACTCTAAGCACCACAACTGCTTTTCATTCCCATGGTGAAGGTCTTTCACTTATTTCCCTTTCGCTACATCTAGGTACATTTTCCTTGAATATGCGTTGCCAGCCCACGCTCAGGACGCCGTGAAGAATGCAGATGGCTACAAGTTGGACAAGCAGCACACGTTTCGAGTGAACCTCTTCACAGATTTTGATAAGTGAGTTCTTCCTTCAGGTCTGATATACGATGGCCCAGCTTTGTTGGATTCTCTAATCAACCACTTGTTTACTCCCTTGCAGATATATGGTAATTGGTGATGAGTGGGAAATCCCTGAAAAGCAGCCGTTTAAAGACTTTGTAAGTGTATACCGTGTCTCTTTTTTTTTTTTTTTCTCTTTATGGGTGTAACCTCGCTTGTTATTACGCAATTGTGATCATGTAGGGTGAGTGCCGTGTGTATTCATTCCACTACTTTATAATGACATGGGCACATTTATCAAGAAAGACTCCTCACCGGTCTTGTTTTTCGGGTCTAGGGTAACCTCCGATCATGGCTTGAAGATCAGGATTGCAGGGATCAGTTCAGTGTTATATTTGAATCGGGTGACAGAACGACAATCTTCTGGAATGATGTCAAGGAGCCGGTTCCAGTGGAGGAAAGAGCTGTAAGTTGTCCGTGTGTGGATGGCATAAAGAGAATCAGTAGTTAATGATACTATTAGCTATTCCCTTTTAGGCCTCGCGCACACGACAGTATGTATTTTGCGTTCCGCAAATTGCAGATCCGAGAAATACCGCCCATGTTGCATTTGCTTTTTTTTGCAGACCCATTGGCGTCAATGGATTTGTGGTCTGCATTTTGCAGCCAAGCATAGGATGTGTTCATTTTGTGGAACTGACATATGGATGCGGAAAGCACACGGTTCATCTGTGTGCCTTCCGCATCCGTATGTCCGGTCCTCAAAATACGGACCATGCGCCCATTGAAGTCAGCAGGTCCGCAAAAATGTGGTGGGCACACGGACCGCATCTGTGTTTTGCGCAACAGCAATGGATATAGTCATGAGCATGAGGCCTTAGACTTTTGTTGTAAATTGATGGTATATCGCTAGAATATGCCCTTACTTTGTGATGGTGGTAGTCTGACCTGTGGGCCCCCCTGATCCTGCACAGCACCGGCTGTGCAGAAGAACTTGAGCCCCGCTCCATTCAGGGCCGGATTCAGTTCCCTGCACAGCCGGTGTTCAGGTGCGAATAACTGCAGAGGCCTCAATCAGTGCTGAGGTCCCTTCATTGTCAGGATTGGTGGAGGATCTTGGCAATATGCCATCACTTTACAAGACTCTACATGCAGCCATCCCTTTATTGTCTTATCTATGAGCAAGATTCCTGGCACTTCCTAATAGCCTTTCTGGCCTGCTTAGTCACCTGTATGGTAGAGTTTTAGGTAAAAATGGAGTGTAATGTCATTTGTGACTTCAGAGATGGACCGAGACATACGTGCGGTGGTCTCCAAGAGGCACCTACTTGGCCACTTTCCATCAGAGAGGAATTGCCCTTTGGGGCGGGGAGAAATTCAAGCAGATCCAAAGGTTCAGCCATCAAGGAGTACAACTCATTGACTTTTCTCCATGTGAAAGGTATATATGTTTTATATTATTTTAAATTGCTATTACAGCTTCCTTAAAGGGAACTAAACTTCTGAACAACTTTATTGAAAATTGTTGCAGATGTCCTAAAAAGGATTTTTCTTATATAGTTTAGGCTAGTTTCACACTAGCGGCAGGCTGTTCCGGCAGGTGAACAGCCTGCCGGATCTGTGCTGCCGCTAGTGCACGCATGCCGCTGGAGGTCCGCTACCGGCCCCATTGACTATAATGGGGGCGGGCCGAAGTTCCGGTGGCAGCTCGGCAAACATGCCGAGAGGCGGCCGGAAATAAACTACGACATGTGCACCTGTTTCCTCATTTGCATATGCACCAAAGTGCTTTTTTTGGGGAACGAAAATGTCAATAAGGGAAGGAAACTTATAGCTTTACCGGTGTGTAAGTGCACTACGGTCCATTGGTGTTAATTGCGTGCATAAAATCTAGGTGACAGACAGTATGTTTGTGTGTAGGAGGCCTTAGAGGGGTATTCCGATCTTGGCCATTAATTGCTGCGATTGAAATACCCATCCTACATGGCGGCCAGTATTCTGCTCTTGGCCATGAGCGGCTGAAATTGGGATACATCTTGATTGTTTTTGTGTAGAATGGTGTTTTCTGGCTAACGTTTCACTTTCTTTGCTTGTAGATATCTTGTTACATTTAGCCCTCTCATGGACACCAAGGACGACCCACAGGCCATTATTATTTGGGACACTTTAACGGGACAGAAGAAGAGAGGGTTCCACTGTGAGAGCTCTGCGCACTGGCCAATCTTTAAGTATGCAAAGTAATCCTGTCATTTCAGTAAGTTGAGCATTAAGATATCACGTGTGACTGTGCGTCTTTCATTCCTTGTGTAGATGGAGTCACGATGGCAAGTTCTTCGCTAGAATGACACCAGATACGCTGAGTATTTATGAAACTCCTGTAAGTATTTAACTAAAATCTGTCGTCTATGGGGGGGGGGGATTAAAAAAAAATTGTTCAAGTTTTATGTTTCTGTAAGATGTGATAATACAGATCATAAACTATATTGCATAAAGTCTCAAGTGTGTTAATGATAAAAGAACACCTACTTACTGTTTAAAGGGACACTGAGTTTTTGTAAAACTTTTGATATTTCATAGAGACATATCAAAAGTTTCTGAGTGCTGAGACCCCCGCTGATCGGTAGAACGAGGAGAGAGAAGCATGCAAATATCGGATGGAAATGAGATGGGCCCATAGACTTCTGCAGCAGGGAGAGAGCGTGCGTTATGTACGCACTTTTCTCTTCTCGTTCCAGCGATCATGGGGGGGGGGGGGTATTAAGACTTCTGACATGTCTCTGACAAATCAAGCCGCCACTGCTTATTTCCAGCCATTGGTCACATCTGAGCGTAAATGTGTCCTGAATAGAGAGAAGTAAATACTGATAGTAGCTCATCTTCCCTGAGATCCAATAGATTAGACCACGGATGTCAAACTCATGGCCCTCCAGCTGTTGCAAAACTACAACTTCCAGCATGCCTTGATAGCTGTAGGATGTCCAGGCATGATGGGAGTTGTAGTTTTGCAACAGCTGGAGGGCCACGAGTTTGACATCCCTGGATTAGACACTTTGAAATCCAATATCTTCCCTGACATTTGCAGTATTGAGGCTGCTGGAGTGCAAATAGCAGTAAAGCGGCATCGGTAGCCCTGAATACTTCTCAACTGTCTTGTCATCTGATGGGTTTGGTCCTATGTAGTTATGAAACGTCTTGCAATTGGAGACTTACAGATAAGGAGAAGTAGGCAGGTTCTCTGTAGCGCATACAGAAGAAAACTATTCCAGAGCCTGACATTCTGCCAATATCAGAGATATTCAACTGTTAGCCGGCTGCTGGGCTTTATACTCAACGATAAAGGGTTAGAGGAAAACAGTAGCCGCGTTACTGCCGGATTCATAATTAATCCCGGTTTGCACATATGATTATTCATTGTGACGTTGAGATTTTATTCATTGCTTTTCCTCTTTCAGTCTATGGGCTTGTTGGATAAGAAGAGTCTGAAAATTACTGGGATAAAGTGAGTAAAACTTTCTACCCTTGGCTTTTTTGTGAGCCATGCAAGTTCTTAAGACGTTAGCTAAAAAAATGCTATTACGTTTGGCACAGAGCAGAGGCTGTGTAAAATAAAGGGGGGGGGGATACTTACCTTTTAAACGTCCTGCCTTTCAGATCTCTGCTGGGCCTGCAGTAGTCGGTCACCTCGTTGTTTGTGACTGATGTAGCCAAACGCTGGACTCAGTAAGTTCTTCTGAGACCAGTGATTGGCTGCAGCAGTCACATGAACGATAAATGGCACGTTACTACTGCAGATCCATCGGGGAATGGAGAGGCAGGACATTTAAAAGGTATGTGTTTTTTTTTTTCCATATTTATTTTACACAAATTTTGTAAAGTCTTGGAAAACCCCTTTAAATATCTATCTCTAGAAGGAACATCAAATTTGGAAATTAATGATACAAGTTAACAGCCCCATTGTTTGTCAGTCTGCAGGATTTTGTGCATGACACAAACCGTCTTTTAAAAATTTTGCAGAGAACACAGGAGTTAATCTGCTGACCTTTTCCATTTTCAGCTGATGACTGGCTGAGGGATAGGACTTAACAATTATGTTGTCTTACTGCAGATATGGCAGATGGTAGAGAATCCTGCTGCAGCCAGACATGGGACAGTGAGGAGATGCAGGGGCATGTCTGCTTTCCTGAAACCTGTACAGCAGGGATGCCCAACCTGCGGCCCTCCAGCTGTTGCAAAACTACAACACCCATCATGCCAGGACAGCCTACAGCTATTAGCCTACAGCAGGGCATGGTGGGAATTGTAGTTTTACAACGGCTGGAGGGCCACAGGTTGAGGATCCCTGCTGTAGAGAAAATATCTTTATTTCTTATTTTTAACTGTCATATAAGGTTACTTACACACTCGCTTTTTTTTGCGGATCCATCATGGATCTGCAAAAACGCTTCCGTTACAATAATACAACTGCATGCATCTGTCATGAACGGATCTGGTTGTATTATGTCTTCTATAGACATGACGGATTGAAAGTGAATGGGGGATGGATCCATTTTCGATTGTGTCAGAGAAAACGGATCCGTTCACACTGACTTACATTGTGTGCCGTTTGCTCCGCTTCGTCATGCGGACAGCAAAACGCTGCAGGCAGCCTCCAGAGCGGAATGGTGACTGAACGGAGGCAAACTGCTTTTTGAGCGGACCCTTTTCCATTCAGAATGCAATTAGGGCAGGGATGGCCAACCCGCGGTTCTCTAGCTGTTGCAAAACAACAACTCCCAGCATGCCCAGACTGCCTACAGCTATCAGCCTGCAGCAGGGCATGGTGGGAGTTGTAGTTTTACAACAGCTGGAGAGCTGCAAGTTGGCCATCCCTGCATTAGGGCATTAGCGTTTTGGACCGCTTTTGAGAGCCCTGAACGGATCTCCCAAACAGAAAGCCAAAACACTAGTGTGAAAGTAGCCTAAGATAAAATAGGAGCAAAAGAGAGGAAGAGATTAAGGATATATTTTTTTTTTTTTTTTTTTTTAGTGTTTTGTGTTTTTTAACATGGCATTTTTGTCTGTGCAGAGATTTCTCGTGGTCCCCTGGTGGCAACATCATTGCATTCTGGGTTCCAGAAGACAAAGATATCCCTGCCAGAGTGACTTTAATGCAGCTGCCCTCCAGACAAGAGATCAGAGTCAGAAACCTGTTCAATGTGGTGGACTGCAAGTTGCACTGGCAGAAGAATGGAGATTATTTGTGCGTGAAGGTGGATAGGACTCCTAAAGGCACTCAGGTAAGTGCAGGCATGGGGATTCTAATGAGCAGCAAGGTTTTTAAAGGGGTTGTGTCACTTCAACAAGTGACATGTATCATGTAGAGAAAGTAAATACAAGGAGCTTACTAATGTATTGTGATTGTCCATATTGCCTCCTTTGCTGTCTGGGTTCATTTTTCCATCACATTATACACTGCTCGTTTCCATGGTTATGACCACCCTGCAATCTATTGGTGGTGGTCGCACTATAGGAAAAAGCACAGGCCTCTCTGGTGGCTGGGACTGTGGAAGTGCATATAAGCTAGTGCTTTTTCCTATAGTGTGAAAGCACGACCACCACTGATGGATTGCAGGTCGGTTGCAGGAGTGTATAATATGATGGAAAAAATGAATGCAGCCAGCAAAGGAGGCAACATGGATAATTACTATACATTAGTAAGTGCCTTGTATTAACTTCCTCTACATGATAAATGCTATTTGATGAAGCGAGACAACGCCTTTAAAATTTGTGACCGTGAGTATTTATCTCTTATTTACAGGGTGTGGTGACCAACTTTGAGATCTTCAGAATGAGAGAGAAGCAAGTTCCAGTAGATGTGGTTGAAATGAAAGGTAACCCTCCCCATTGCTTGCTTATGCACTTTTTAAGTATAATGGGAAAGTACTACTTGTTTCTATATAAAAATAAGAACTCCGCAACAGCTAAGTTTCTTCATTTATTCTGTACATTTGAACATGTATTTACACAGAATAACGCTAAGCTGTAACTGCATTTAGGGGTTCTCCGGGCTACAGATATTGATGACCTTAGAAAACTCCTTTAACTACCTTTCTTGGATGCCAAAAGGTGCATTTGTCCAAATATGAACAGTTGCGCAGCAGAATGCACTGTGTCCCCATGGGTGAGCTGTGTAAACACCTATACTCCTCAATTGCTGCGTCCATAGGTCGTAAGCTGGTGGCAGTGACACTAAACAGTAAATTCACATTCAGCTGAAGGAGGTCTGTCCAGGAACAGCACAGAAAGCAGTGACGTGGGTGAACCTTGCGCCTAAAGATCATAGACTTTTACACAGCCCACACATGGGAGCCCGGGGGCCTGCTGCTGTGTGTGGCGGTAAGATTCACATCTAAATCGCATCAAAATAGATGAATGGCTATCGCCATTTTTTTTTTTCTAATTGGCAAACCCCCCCTCGAGGGATATATTGGATGCCACATAGGGTTAAAGCAGTAAGCACCACTGAATAGCCTGACAAAACGGAGTAATGAGGTGCTGGAACTTAATATTTAGACCCCCTCTGATCCTGGCTCCTTAATAGATACCTATCATGTAAAAAACAAAAAAGTTTGATCCTGTACGATGAACCATGTGTTATACTAGGCTGGACACAATATTAAGACTGTGGCAGGTACATGGTTGAGTTTTAGATATTGGAGCTAGTGACAATAGGGCTACAGTCACAACTCAAAATAGGTGGAGGGCTGAAATTGGCCACGTGCCTTTTCTTACAAAAAAAAAATTAGGGAGAGTAGTTCTTATTGCATACGTATAATGTCATTTTGTATTCTGCAGATGGTATCATCGCCTTTGCTTGGGAGCCCAATGGAAGCAAATTTGCTGTTCTTCATGGAGAAGTCCCTCGAATATCGGTCTCCTTCTACCACGTCAAGAACAATGGGAAGATTGAATTGATCAGTGAGTCTGATTTATTATTGCACTATTGTTTTATAACTTTTTCCGAAAGTGTGTGTGTGTGATCTGTACCACGTGTCTCTCTTTTCAGAGATGTATGACAAGCAGCAAGCTAATACCATCTTCTGGAGCCCACAGGGTCAGTTCTTGGTCCTTGCAGGTTTACGAAGGTGAGTATCATGTCTGGCATGCCTTATCAGATATCCGTGGTTCCCTCAACAGCTATGCATGAATTGTTTGTAGATCCATGTATTTCATGCAAGAGAAGTTGTAAGCTTATGGAGCAAATGGACAGCCCATGTTCTCTGCTGACGAGCTTCAATTTCCCTTTGCACAAAATATATGGCTTAAAGTGTAAGCAGGAGAAGAGGTTTTGTACAGTCTTCAGCTGCTCCTTTTAACCCTTTGTGCTTACAGCATGAATGGAGCCCTTGCCTTTGTGGACACTTCCGATTGCACCATAATGAACATTGCAGAGCATTACACAGCGTCCGATGTGGAGTGGGATCCAACAGGCCGCTACGTCGTCACTTCTGTGTCCTGGTGGAGCCACAAAGTAAGAGGCTTATGACACCACCTTGTTTGTCGATCAATGTGGTGGATATGAGCACGAGACCTTGTCAGAATGCTGTGCAGCAGCCGCTAAAGAAGCGCCTTAATAAAAGAATTGTCTAATCTTTTCTAAAGCACGTGGATATTTTTGTCCTGCCACATCTCCGGCCCCTTCCCGTTATAGTAAATGGGGCCGGGGCAGACTTCCGGCAGCACACGTGTGCAAATGTTAGTACCCACCCGGCAGGGGAACAGCCTGCCGGACAAACCTAATGCCAGTGTGACAGGAGCTGTACTTAGGGGAAGATTTATCAAACTGGTGTAAAGTAGAACTGGCTTAGTTGCCCATAGAAACCAATCCGATTCCACCTTTCATTTTCCAAAGGAGCTTTAAAAGATGAAAGGTGGAATCTGATTGGTTGCTATGGGCAACTAAGCCAGTTCTACTTTACACCAGTGTGATACATTTCGTCCTTACCCCTTGTACATCGCCGTGGCGCACGTTCTGGTTAGACCACACATAAGGGTCCATTCACACGTCCGTGTGTGTTTTGCGGATCCGCAAAACACGGAAACCGGCAATGTGCGTTCCGCATTTTGCGGACTGCACATCGCCGGCACTCTCATAGAAAATGCCCTTTCTTGTCCACAATTGCGGACAAGAATAGGACATGTTCTATTTTTTCCGGGAACGCGATTGCGGACCCCAACTAATGGGGTCCGCAATTCCGTTCCGCAAAATGCGGAACGGAATTGCGGACGTTTGAATGGACCCTAACTGTTCATTTATCGGGGGTACCAGAGTTTGACGTGTTAAGGTGCAGCCTTTTAGAGTCTTGTGGAACGGATGGAACCTCTTAAAGGGGTGTTCCCACCATAAACCTTTATGTGGAGTGGAATCCAACAGGTCTAATTAGATGCAGGTCAGAGCGCTAGGATCTGCTCTTATTTTCAAGCCAGGAATCCTTAATTCCCCCCATCTCATGTGTTGAGGGGTCTGTCAATTGCAGGAGGAGAATAAATGAATAGTTAAGCATGTTTGTCTAATGTGCTCCCCATTCAGCTCTAGGGGAGTCGCAAAAACAGCCATGCCCTGTCCTCTTTCAGACATGTATGACAGATCTAGATCACTTAAGTATCCCCCCGTATAGCCCCACTTACACTGTTACTTTTCATTGAGTGTAACTGAAATTTTATCCTGGCTCAAAAGAAGTTTCCCTTTCATCTCTAGGCTTCAGGTCTCTTTAGATTGTGTATTTTTCTCGTGTAGGTGGATAACGCTTACTGGCTGTGGACCTTCCAAGGACGACTTCTCCAGAAGAACAGCAAAGACAGGTTCTGCCAGCTGTTGTGGCGGCCAAGACCACCAACTCTGCTAAGTCAAGATGAGATAAAGGTCTGTGGGGAACTTCTTTCAGGACTTTTTTTCTTTCTTATGATAAATGGAGGTTCAATTTTTTTCTTTTTTTTTTTTTTAATTCTAGCAAATCAAGAAAGATCTGAAGAAGTACTCCAAGATATTTGAACAGAAAGATCGTTTAAGTCAATCCAAGGCTTCAAAGGTAAAAAATGATTTCTGTAACTTCGGATTTTTTTTTTTTGCTGCAACATCAGAAAACCATCCTTCATATATTTGCTGGCTTTCATTCGTGGAGTTTTTGGATAAATTGCTCACATACCGTATTTTTCGGACCATAAGATGCACCCCAAGTTTAGACAACAGCAAATGTTAAAAAGAAGAAAGAAAAAAAAATCTTGCTAGAAAGTGCATTTTATAGTACAAAAAAAAGTAGTGGTTTCTTCATCTGTCAAATTATCTAAATGTATCACTTTTTTTATTTTAAGGAACTGGTTGATCGCAGAAGGACCATGATGGAAGACTACAAGAAGTACAGAGAGATGGCACAGCAGCTGTATTTGGAGCAGAAAACTGCCCGCTTGGAGCTCAGAGGCGGTAAGTAAATATGAACTGCGCCATAACTGAATTTGTCTCATCGGGGACAACCCCTTTCAAAATGCAAAAAGGTTGCAAGTTTCTGCAACCCCAACATTGCAAAAAAAATATCCAGCAGCGTTTAGGCCCAGCCTAAAACTTAACCTTGATTATCTTCTGTTTTCTTGACTATCAGGAGTTGATACAGATGAGCTGGACAGCAACGTGGTGGACTGGGAAGAGGAGACCATTGAATTCTTTGTCACTGAAGAAATTATCCCACTGGAGGAGTAGTCCGCTAGCGTTTAAGTGAGTTGCTCTTTGTCATCCGTTCTGTTCTGTCAATGCATCGCTCAAAAATTGCTTGATAAATACGTATATATTTTTATTACTATTACTTTTTTTTTTGCCTTTAGTCCAAGTTCTATGTCAAACACCACTCACAGCGAAATCGCACCCAAAAATAGTCATACAATTTCAGTGCTACAGTGGTTAGTGGGACCAAAGATGTGCAGGTCTAGTCTTAAAGGGATTGTCTCACTTCTGCAAACGGCATTTATCATTTAGAGATTACTGGAAGTCACCAAAGACACTTCCTAATGTATTGTGATTGTCCATGTTGCCTCCTTTTGCTGGCTTGATTCATTTTTCCATCACCTTATACACGGCTCGTTTCCATGGTTATGACCACCCTGCAGTCCATCGGTGGCGGTCTTGCTTGCACCTTTTCCTGCAGTGTACATGGAAACGAGAAGTGTAGAACGAGATGGAAAAATGAATCCAGCCAGCAAAGGAGGCAATATGGAGAATCACAATTCATTAGTAAGTGCCTTGTAATAACTTTCTCTAAATGCCCTTTGCTGAAGTGAGACAACCCCTTTAAGGTGCAAAACGACTGCAGGACGCATGCCATTTAAGATTTTCAAGATCTATAATAAAAATAAATCGCTGACATGTTGCAAGTGAGATGCAGTTACATGAAATGGAACTCTGCGGCGGCGACCAAAATAAAATCAGTAGGTTTGGATTTTGCACAATTGTCTTGAGTCGTTGCGTCATTTTAATGCAACCTCTTTCACAATCATTACTTGCAATGTGATCAAAATTGCTTATAAACCATAAACTTGACATATTGCTCCACCTAATCTGTAGACTATCAGGGGTTAATTGTTGAAAGTGGAGCTTCTCTTTCTGGTAGACGGGAGCACTAACCGACTTCTCTCCCTCTCTGCAGCGTTTTCCTATCCAGCATCAATACTTGTCCTCTACCAAAATCCGAAAACTCCAAAGTTCTGTCTTAGTCCTTCTCCTGCGACCGTGAATGGACATTACATCGTTCCTCTCTGAAGCTGTGCCTTTAATCTTCAGCGGAGGATCTTCTAAAGAGCGCTACTTTTTCATCTAATTTCTCATCTCTCGACTTGATCCATCCTTAACGAAGAGAAGGGAACTCCCGCTCTGCTGCTTTCACATCCAGAGCCTCTCTGCCTCACCATGACTTTGCCTCCTGAAGCTCGACGCACGTGGGTTCAGCTTGCGAAAAAGGGCCTTTTCTACTTCCATTCAGAATGGACAGCCATCGGTTTCTACTGGCAGATGATTCGTAAAAATACTCTTGATTTTAGCGTGCGAAAGCAGCACTACAGTGGACTGTATCCTCCTCCATTCAGATTGCAACTTTGTGGGATTAAAGATGGAATTTAAAGTAAACCTATATTTAAAATGTCTCTGGTTTTATTCGATCCGGTGTAGTATGTGTACTCCCTGGTGAAAAGAGGGTAATGGAAGTCGCCAAAAGTTCTGGCTCCTACAGCTCATAGCTTTCCCGCATTTAGTCACTGACCTATGTGTCTGACACAGTAAGGTGTGAAGCAGTTAGGGGAAAACTGACCTTCGATGTATACGTTTTGTATGAAATGGCGTAATCCATTACACTTTTCCATACTGCAAAAAATGACGGACGAAAGGCCACTCTTCTCGGCATCTATCAGGTGCGTGGATCCTTTCGATAATCTTGACGTATACATCGGGAGCGTTCCCCAACTTTTAGGCCTCTTTCAGACGAGCGAGTTTTCCCTCCTGATGCGATGCGTGTAGCAAACGCACAGCATCCGGACTGAATCCAGACCCATGGTCTTTGCCTTCCCAGCATGATCTATATTGTGCGTTTTTCACACAACTCTGGCTCCGTAGAAGTGAAAAATGGAAGGCGTCCAGGGGCAACGCGTTTGTCGCTGATGGATGCTAGGCGATTGTTGTTCTTCAGTTTTTTCTTCACACACATGAAAAACGCATACAATCCGGACGGAAAAAACATAAACTCTGAACTCGATCGTAGAAAAAAATAAATTTGAATTTGCCTTCAAAACCATCAGTTTTTCCGATCCGTTTTTTTGTATTGCGCGTGTGAAAGAGGTCTCATGCTGAATGAATGCTTCAAATGTGTTGTGAACATAGTCGAAATTGTATACAAAGCTGTTTTCATTGGCTGGGAGGTATTCAAAGAGTTAAATGCTGTGTACAGGCATGCAAGGCTAGGGCTACACTGAGACTCTTTGTAGCACTGCTGAAGGCTTTCTTGTTACAAATGAATACTATGGGGGTCATTTATTAAGACCGTCAGTACTACAATTTATGCCGGCGTTGCTGGAGGACGATGCGTCTAATTCATGATGGTGGGTGTGCCTCGACATAAATTTGGGCGCATCTTTGGTAGAACTACGCCGACGCATGGCAACTTTTACGCCCTTTTCCAGGAGTAAAATTAGTAAATTTGCCGCCAGGGCTTGTTCCACTCCCTCGACGACAAAGTCTCAGTGGAGCCCAGACCTTTAAGGGGTGGTCAATAATGTAGACATGAAAAGCCGTGTACAATTTTGCAATTTTTTTTCTTTAATTAGTCCTATGCATCTAAAATAAAAGTCTTAAAAATACCCTTTTGTGTACGCAGCTCCTGATCAGACCTGTATGTCTCCAGGGTTACAAGCCTTACGTTTAGTACATCAGCCATGTGAAGGCGCCTTGATGTGCGGCAGATTTTGTTGCAGAAATTTCTGCGACTGAAAATCAGTTCCAGGTATCTGAATGGGGCTTACATGTTCTTGTCGCCAAAACAACCCGATTCACGTGAATGGAACTGATTTACAGTCACGGGATTTTCTGTAACAAAATCTGCCACATGTGAGGGCACCCTGAGATGGTCCAACACATTAGCTGAACTTAGACTGAGGCCTCGTTTACATTTCCTGCGGACAGCACACGTACCCACTGATTTAAATGTGTTTGTTCACATTTCAGTATTTTTTTTAACTGGACGTGGGCGAGTAGAAAAACCACGGGGACATGCACTACTTTGATCCGTGATGCGAATCAAGCATGCCCATTGAAGTCTATGGGTCTGTGCAAATCACTGACACAACACGGATAGAATCCGTGTTGGGTCCGTTTTTCACTGATAGGAGAGGGGGGGGGGGGAATAGCTGCGAAACAAGTATTTGGCCAATGGTTATCTAAGGCCTCATTCATACGACCATATCCATTTTGCAGTCTGCAAATTGCTGATCCACAAAATACGGATATCGGCCGTGTGCATCCTCCGTTTTCCCATTCCGCACGTTCCTTCTTATGTTAAAAATGCCTTATCTTATCCGCAAGACGACCTAGAATAGGACGTGTTTTATCTTTTTCTGCAGAACGGACACGCGTCAAGGGATCAATCCACAAAAAAAAAAGGATCAAAAATACGGTTGTGTGTGCATGGGGTCTAAGGCGTATGGTCACCACTGCTCCCTCTTGCCCTCCTGCTGTCCTAGAGGCACCTGTGTGTAGGTTGGGGCCCCTGTGCAGCTGTCAGCAGCTTCCAGTAAACCTGCCCGTAGGTGAATTGTCAGACATGTTTGTCAGCGCACTTGAGTTTTTACACTACATATTTTCCCTCTTCTGCTTATTTCTATAGGCAGGGATCAGCAACCTTCGGCACTTCAGCTCTTGTGAAACTACAATTCCCAGCATCCTCCATTCGTTTCTATGTGAGTTCTTAGAAGAGCAGAGCAAGTATGCATGCTGTGAGTTGTAGTTTCACAACATCTGGAGTGCCGGAGGTTGCCCACCCTCTGCTATAGAGAAAGCACAACCCTGAGCCTGTTGGGCCCTTTTCACACGAGCGAGTTTCCTGTGCACTGAATCCTGACCCATTTGTTTCAGTGGGTCTGTGCACGAGCGTTTTTTGTCACGTATCACTTCTGCGTTGCGTGAGAATCGTAGCATGTTCTATATTCTGCGTTTTTCTCGCAGACCTGGCCCCATAGAAGTGAAAAGCGCATTGCATCTGGGTGCGTTGTGTTTTTCACTGATGGTTGCTCGCAGATGTTGTTTGTCGACCTTCAGTTTTTTTTTTCACACGTGTGAAAAACGCATCAAAGATTGCACCCGCGATGAAAAAACTGAAACGCTGAAAGCAATTGCAGACAAAACTGACTGAACTTGCTTGTGAAATGGTGCGAGTTTCACTGAATGCATCCGTATCGTTCGTGTGAAATAGGCCTCAATATCTCAGTGTGAGGCTTCCACGAGCAAAGTAATAAAACGCCAGCAGCCAGTTTCGGAGCTTTTCGCCTCGCTGTCCATATCGAAAAACTGCAAATTGCAAATCAATACTCACAATACTCTGTGATACGGGAAAGCAGTCCAGTCTTTAGGCTGCATCCACACTACGCCTTTTCTTGCGTATTTTTGCTTGCAAAAAATGCCAAGAAAAATCATGCAATTTCGCTAAGCTTTTTGAGCTATTTTTCCTAGAGAGAAGTGCCACATCCAGAGCACACTGCGATAAAAAAAAAAAAAAAAAAAAAGGGGGCAATATACCGTACTGTATAAGGCCTCATGCACACAGCCGTGGCCGTATTGCAGCTCGCAAACAACGCGTCTGAAACATGCGGGCACCAGCCTCGTGCTCCCCGCCTCACAGATGCAGACCCATTCACTTGAGTGCTTCCGTGGTGTTTCTGTCCATGCCACTGCAAAAAAATAGAACGTGTTGACCGGGTCTCGATTCGTCCCGGCCACCGCACGGACGTTGACTGTGCAATTTACGGTCCCCAATGCACGGAACGGCCGCACAACGGGCATGTGCATGAGGCCCTATATTACTGTCTAACATGTACCATCTGGACACAACAGGAAGAGATTTATCCAGACCGGTGCTTTTTGCGCTGCTTTTGATGTTCCCTGTGCTGCCGGAGGAGGTGTCTAATTTAAGATGCCATAAATTAGGCGTGTCCTCCAGCAGTCCATGCCCCTCAAAATAAAACTGGCTTCATTTGCACCAGAAATACTCGTGTTGGAATGAGATAAATTTGTCTCGGCCGTTGGTGAGGGCGGCATAAAAAGAGACACCATCACACAACTTGTGACTTTTTAAAGCCACTTTTCTGGCGCAAAAGAGATGATAAATCTCCCCCAGTGTTTCCCACTGTAAAAAAACATGATTAAAAAGCTGCTGGAAAAAGCGTTTTTTTTTTTTTGGGGGAAGGGGGGGGGTTAAATTTAAAGACAAAATAGATATTCCAACCATATAGAACATAGGTGGCAAGAATTTTTTATTTTTATTTTTCCTTCTCAGACAACCTACGTTCTCATGGTCTGGCTGTGCAAAAATTAAAAATGGCCTTTACTTTGGAGATAGTGCTGCTTTTTTTTTTTTTTATGAAATGCATAAGGCCTCTTTCACACGAACGTGTGCGCCCCATGCCCGTATTGTGGACCGCATTTACGGATCTGCAATACGGGCAATGGGTCCGCAAATCCGGAGATGCGGAATGGAATCACAGCAATTTGCGGTCCGCAATGCACGGAGAACTTTTATGAGGCCTCCGGAACGGATCCAAACCCATTCAACTTGAATGGGTCCGCATCCCTCCATTCCGCAAAAAAAGATAGGACATGTTCTATCTTTTTGCAGTACGGAATGGAACCCCAAAGAAGCACTCCGTAGTGCTTCCGTAGGGTTCCGTTCCGCACCGCTCCGCATCTCCTAATTTGCGGACACATTGAAGTGAATGCATATGCGGTCTGCAATACGGAATCGGAACCCATACGTACGTGTGAATGAGCCCTTAAAATCCTCAGGATAGGTCATCAATATGAGATCGGTGGGGGTCTGACTCCAGGCACCCCCACTCTTCTTAGGTCAGTGACATCACGTCGGCTGTTCATTCTAATTTACGTGAATGAGGCCGAGTTGCAATACCAAGCACAGCCACTATCCAGTGGATGGTGCTGCGATGAGGCCGTGGCACTGACCAGATCTTCGGTGAGCGCCACGGCTTCCTCCAACAGCTGATCAGCATGGGTGCCGGCAGATGGACCCCCTCCAATCTCATATTGATGACCTATCCTGAGGAGGATAGGCCATCGCTATGAAAATCCCAGAGAACCCGTTAAAGCTATACTTTATCTAATAGGAAATTGGGGATGCACAGTGTTAAAAAACATGGCTGGTTTCTGCCAGAAACAGCAGCCTGTCCGTGGGTTGTGTCTGGTACTGCAGACCAGTTCCTTTAAAGTGAATGGGTCTGAGCCGCAGTACCATGCCCGACCTGAGGACAGGTGTGGCGCTGGGTATAGAAGAAAGCAGCCATGTTTGCAAATCCTGGACTGTCTAGCCAATTCTGATTATGGGAGCGTTTAGAAAGTTACGTTGCAGGTGACGATCTTGGTGGCCAGTTCCCTGTGGCTGACACTTTATAAGGATGGATTCACACGTATTGTAGTATTACATTCACATTAAAATTCGCATTTGTACACGGCAAAACCCTAATGAAGCAACTATGGCTTTTTCTGCTGAGGTTTTGTGCCGTTTGGACGGTTCCTGAAGCCACGCCCCCTTGTTAAAGGGGTATTCCTGTTAGATTAAGTTATCCCCTATCCACAGAATAAACTATAACTACTAGATAAGTAGGGGTCCTACCACTGGGAACCCCACCAATCACGAGAACGGGGGCCCCTCTCTTGAAGTGACCGTAGCGGCCGGTCACACATGCTCGTAGCTGCTCCATTCATTTCTATGGGAGTTCCAGAGACAGCCAAGTACATCGCTCGACTGTCTCAGACAAGAAGCCTCCCCTATCTTAAAATGAACCATGTGAGGCGACCTGTATGTCATCAATGGGAGATATCGCAATATGATGTACATGAACGTCATCAGTGGGAGATACCGCAATATTCTGTACATGTACGTCATCAGTGGGAGATATCGCAATATGGTGTACATATACGTCATCCGTGGGAGATACAGCAGTATAGTGCACATGTATGTCATCGGTGGGACGTACCGCAATATGGAGTACATATACGTCATCAGTGGGACGTAACGCAATATGGTGTACATGTACGTCATCAGTGGGAGATACAGCAATATGGAGTACATGTATGTCATCGGTTGGACGTACCACAATATGGTGTACATGTACGTCATTAGTGGGACGTAACGCAATATGGTGTAAATGTACGTCATCAGTGGGAGATACCACAATATGGTGTAAATGTACGTCATCAGTGGTAGATACCGCAATATGGTGTACATGTATGTCATCAGTGGGACGTGCCACAATATGGTGTACATGTACTTCGAGGGGATCAGACGTGTACAGGAGCAGTGGCAGGTCTCACGCTGAACCAGTTTGCTGTCATTAGGAACCATTTCCAGCTGCTTCCTGTGGTCTGTTCATATTAAATCTGGCTGACGACCATCTCCCGGTGGCTCTCAAGTTAGAAACGCTGTATGTGAACACAGCCACCACTAGAGGGCGCCTACTTCATACACTTCTATGCAATACATTGAAAACTCACAAGCACCACCCTGTGGTGGCTGCTGGCAGGTACGATTTTATCATGCCATTCTATTTCTACATTAAGCAGGGAATTTGGAGCTATGTATCAGAAAAAAAATATATTAGTCCTGACATCTACGAGCATAGATTAAGAAATGAACAGCCGGGTCCTAGCAGCCCCCACCCCACCCCCGTGTCTTGCTGCATCCTCATGTCTGCAGCTGTCAGTTGCTCTTTAAACCGATGGCAGCAGTTGCCTGTCTTGTCTGCCTCGCTGTTGCTGGGCGATGGCACACGCATGTAGCGGCATTAACCTAATCAATTCTCATCTCTGGTCTTAATGGTGCAACCCCCGGTGTCACCGTACATAGAGGATAAGGTAAAACCAGGAAAAGCTGCCATGGACGCCCAGGATCTATCGTCCCCGTTGCATTAACCCCCTGTCACGCGCTTATGTCATGATTCCCAGTGTCCCTATGCACAGAGGAACCAGTGTTGATGTAATGTTACCAGGGGACCTCACGCTTTCCTCTGCATCTCAGCAGGACTGTGCCATGTAGAAGAGACAGCTAAGTACGGCTTGGGTCACAGCTCCTATTGCAGATTTTGCGCCTCTCGTTACGGGCCAGGACAATGAAAAGCGCGAAAGATGACATTCTGTACCAGCCGATCACGGTAAGTGCCTCCCGACCGGAGCGCAGCACCTTAGGTTTGTCATGGACAGCTGAATGCAGCCACATCTGACTGGGGAGAAGGTAAATGTACTGGTCTGTAAAGGAGTTGGTCCCATCTGGAAAATGTATAGGATATCGATAGGATAGGGCGTACATGTCAAAAAGGTGCGGGTCCCACCTCTAAGACCCCCCCAAACTGAATACAGAGCAAGCTGTGAATGCATGGCCACCCTACATACACCGCCGTTGCAATGAATGGTGGCAGCGCATGCGCAGCTTGGTGCCCCGTCATTGCTATGGGGCTTCTGAAAATAGCTGAGCGAGTCCTATAGCACCTTGCGAATTCTCGTGCGGAAAAACCGCAGCACCAGCGAAGTGTATGAGAGTAGACAGATCTTACGTACACTTTGCTTCTTTCTTCCATGCGGAAATTGACCGGCCGTGCGGATTTTGAAATCTGCAGCATGTCTATTTTTTTGTGTGGGTGTCACCCTTTTCAATGCAAGGGGTGAGATCTGCAGCAAGACCGCATCAAATCTGTGCAGAGACACACAGAAATCTTCATGGAAATTTGTGCGCAATTTCTGCAAGTCTTTCTGCATTCGTGTGCAGGTATCCTTAGGGTGTAACACCCCAGAGATGGGACCCGCATCTATCTGACATTTCTGGCTTATCCTATAGACATGCTATAAACGTTAAGATGGGAATACCCCTTTAATGCGATGACTGACAGAAAGTCTAGAAAACAAACACAATTACATACAATAGTGATATCTGCGGCTTTTATAAGATGCACAATTATAATCTGCTAACTATAGGCTTGATTCTCCGTTTTCTGCCTAAGGCTCTGTTCACATCTGTGCTATGGCTACTGTTTATAACGGAGGAATAGAAGTTAGAACTAATGAGATTAATATGTTATTAGCAGGTATGCCAGGACTGACTTAATCATTTTTTTTTGTTGGTATGTTTTTACAGAAATAGTGAGTTTGATCTTTGTGTTTTTTTGTACTTTTACAGGTTGCTGTGCGTATTCGACCACTCAGTCAGGCTGAAATAGAGGAGGGGGTGCAGTGCATAACATATAAACTGGGAGAACAAGTAAGACATGTGAATTTCAATCCCTTCCCTCCCTCCCTCCCTTCTTTCCCTTCCCTTCCTCCCTCTCCCTTCCTTCTCTCCTTGCCCTTCCCTTCCTTCCTTCCTTCCCTTCTTTTCTTTTCTCCCTCCCGTTCCTTCCTTTTCTCCCTCCCGTTCCTTCCTTTTCTCCCTTCCTTTCCTTCCTTCCTTCCTCCCCTTCCTTCCTTTTCTCCCTTTCATCCTCCCTCTCCCTTCCTTCCTTCTCTCCTTTCCTTCCTTCCCTCTCTCCCTTCCCTTTCCTTCCTTCCCTCCCATCTTCCTTTTCTCCCTTCCATCCTCCCTCACCCTTCCTTCTCTCCTTTCCTTCCTTCCTTCCTTCCTTCCCTCCCTCCCTTCCCTTTCCTTCCCTCCCTCCCTTCCCTTTCCTTCCTTCCCTCCCTTCCCATCTTCCTTTTCTCCCTTCCCTCCCTCCCTCCACTTCCTTCCATCCTTTTCTTCCTTCCTTCCCTTGTTCCTTCCCCTTCCTTCCTTTTCTCCCTTCCTTCCCTTCCCTCCTTCCATCCCCTTCCTTTTCTCCCTTCCTTCCCTCCCTCCACTTCCTTCCTTTTCTCCCTTCCGTCCCTCCTTCCCTTTCTTCCTTTTCTCCCATTCTTCCCTCCTTCCTTCCTGTTCTCCCTTCTCCTCTTCCTCTGTAGCCATGGTTAAAGAAGACGTGTCACCTCTCCTGAAATATCTACTTTAGTAAGCAATTCTTTACAAATTAATAGTTCTGGAGAAACGTTTCTTAGAGCGCTATATTGTGATGTTCCTCTGTTATTCTTCCTACAAAATTATGAACAAATTGACTACTACATGTTACCAGTTAGGGGTGTGTCCCTACACACTCAGACCTTGTCCGACAGACCTTGTCTGACCGAGTCAGACAAAGGAGACGAAGCAGAACGGTAACACCTGGTTGTCAGTTTGTTCGTAATATAATAATAATAATGTCTCGGGGGAATAATAGATTTTCAAAACAACTCAGAGTTTTATCAAAAGGTGCCTCGGAATTGGCAGTTCATGGAGAATACAGACACGTTAGGAGAGGTGACAGCTCCTCTTCAGAGGAATAATAAGCATAGAAAAAAAAAATTCCTCTGCTTTGGTGCTATTACATATATAAGAAATCATCTCTATGTGTCCCAGTGGATCAACCATGCCCCTCCTCCTTTAGGTTCTGTGTCTGGTTGTAAGATTACAGGCTGCAGCAGGAGCCTCCCCCCTCCTGTCTGCAGAGGCCAGTTAAGCCCCTCCCCTTGTCAAAGCCCTGCCCTTCAGCCACTCCCCCAGGGTTATTCCCTGCCTAATGTCAGACCAAAAGGAATGAAGCTGGTATTATCAGAGGACACTCTCACTTTCAGGCCCAATTTGCACACACATATATGTATATTTTAAATGTAACTCATTTATTCAAAATACAATTAATTGCGTAAAACTGAATAAAATAAGTAAATAAATAAATATGTAAATAAATAAATAAAAATGTTGTGATTTTTTTATTTATTTACTATTTTACTCCGTTTTAGGTAATTATTGTATTTTGAATAAATAATATATTTTTTTATTTTTGTGCAAATTGGGGCAGAAAGTGAGAGTGCCAACCGATAATAATACCGATGATTCATTTGGGGGTTTAGTGTTTAAACATAAATCCTGCTGCTTTTAGGCCCATTGCATGATCAGCAGTAACAGTTCCATTACTGCGTTAGATTCCTCATCAAATTGCTTCCTTTGGTCTCATTTATGGCATCGGGACGCCCTTATTTTGGCTCTGTGTACAGGGGAACGTCCCCCTGGGCCCGTCTGTTCCTAGTGATGATGTACGACCTGTTATATCCCGGCCAATGGCATCCTGCAATGTCTGAGAAGTGTCCTGTCCCCAGGGAGCAGCTCCGGCCGTTCTCTGCTTCTCTGTGGAATAGATAAATCCGCACGTTCACGATGTCACCTTCTTTATCTTACATCAGACCTAAGACGCAATCTCAGTTACACTCCGGGGAAATGCGCTGCTTACCTTTATTTGCTCACGGAGAAGTCTTAGATGTTAAAGGGATTCTCCCAATAGTAAAAAAAAAATCATATAGGACATAACAATCTCTTTCTAACAAAGCTAGGACCAGCCCTGTACCTCACACGGATGCAGAGATCTCCCCATTCATTGCTCCAATTGCTTTGCTATTTCAAGCTGGCAGCTCCGGGAGGGGGGAGGTTGGGGGTGTCCTTTCCGCTGCATCTGATGGCAGTTGAAGGATGGAACTGAGCATGTATGTCATTGTCAACCTCAGTGAGCTGGACAGAGAAATTAGAAAAAGAGCAAACAGCAGGTGGCGCTAGACAGATAGAGTTCAGTGAATAACAAAATTAATTATTGCAATTATTATATGCAGTATTCAGATCCAGGTGCTGGTTTGAAAAATGTAGACTTTTTTGGTAGAGATGTAGAGATCTCTGGATCCATGTGAGGTACAGGGCTGGTTCTAGCTTTGTTAGAAAGAGACTGCCATGTATTATTCCAGGCCCTCTAGCTGTTGGAAAACTACAACTCCCAGCATGCCTGGACAGCCTACAGCAGGGCATGATGGGACTTATAGTTTTACAACAGCTGGAGGGCCGCAGGTTGAACATCCCTGTATTATACGATGTATGATTCTAATTTTTTAACATTTCTTTTAGCTCTTTGTTTTTTTCTGTGTGGATGTTGTCGGTTTTCATTCCTTTTTCACGCTGAAAAAACCCCTGAAAAAAGTGACGTCCTTCAGCGTTCTTCAGTTTTTGTCACTGAGCCATTGACTTGAAACGGCAAGTCCCGTGCGAAAATGCAACGCATTCATTTCTGTGAGGTCCTTCTTGCATGAAAAATGCAAGCTAAAGTTTTTTTTTTCACATAGAGCGATCTTGCATAAGAAAAAAGTGTCCATGTGCATGAACCCATAGGGGGAGATTTATGGAGATGGACGTGTGCTACTCAGGAGGGTGCACTTAACTTAGGATGAGGCACACGGGGGCACTGTCTGTTTTCAGTGGGTCTGGGAAGGGGAGCATTAATGCAGCGTCCGACATGCGTTTGGGGTTGTTTTTAAGTAAATTTGTCGTGACGCCAGTTGCATTGAAGCAACAAGGGACAGAGTTCCCTTAAGTAGATGGTGTTGGTGGTACCCAGCTGTAGGACTGCCAGAGTGGTGTAAGGGTAGCCTATAATGTCCCTTTAGATGTGGCTGTGCACGTGTCATGGTGCTCCTACCTGTATATCCTGGACCCCAGGCATTGTCCTCAAAAAGCAGTGCAAATAGGGTGAATAATTGAAGGATTTGTAGAATAAATTGAGTCCAGACTTTGTGCTGAAGTTGAAACAGCGTTGCTTGAATAAACTTTCATCAGGAAACAATCTTCCAACTTTTTCTTGGTTACCAGCAGGCTTTGGCATAAATTCTGGCAGGCAAACACACTCGGCTCTGCTACATCTGTTACTCTTTGGCTCTGTTGTGCTATCAGAATTAAATAGAAACTTTTCCTTTCTACTGTACTTAGCTTTCTGTAGTCTGACTCTGTATTTATCTTTGTCTTTATCTTCATCTTTATCCAGGGAACTTTCTTCCTGGCTTTGGAGGCTTGCCGCTTTGACCTCCTGGTCCAGCAGAGCAGATAGGGCTCTGCTGGCTGGAACATGGCCTTCCCCTTGCAGGGGGTATTTTAGACTGACTTCTGCAGGGCTCGTCCAGGAGGGATGAGGGCCTGTGCCTTCCCCGAGCAGGGGATAATCGTCTAGACTGACCTTCACTAACTAACTCCTCCCTCTCTAGAGAGAGAGCTAGAATAGCAAGAAGGTTCCATTCCATCTAACTTAGCTCTGCCAAGCTTGCTGACACCTGCTGGTGAACCAGGCACATTACACTTGAACCTAACATTACAGGGAAATGGGAATACACATTGCACAGGGCCTGGAAATAAATACACATGATAACAAATGGTTACCCATAGGATACAGTGGGGAGGTGCACAAGGTGGTAATGTACCTCTGGGGCGTTACATTAAGCCATTCTGCCTTTGGCTAGGTTAGGACACAGGGCTAGGATCTTCATCCTTGGTGAAGGAATGTCCAGCTACTGCACTTTTGGTAATTAGGCAAGATGATCAGATCCATTTTTCCCCCTTTTCCTCACTCTGGTCCTGATTGTAGCCTGTGTAAGTAAAATAATATGGGTGGGTGCAACGCACAAATGGCCGGATATAACTGGTGTCTGTCTGTGCAACCGAGCCTCACTTATTCCTACTAACTTTCAGATGTTACTACTGAAGGATCCAAATGATGATCCAGATGATGCCTGGAGGATGAACCGTTCCAGGCAGAGAACCTTTGTGTTTGATGAGGTGCTGGACCAGTATGCTTCGCAGGTAACGCTCTTCTCTGGACTAAGGAAAGATCTAGTAACCAGTTCTCCCATGTCTCGTCAAAACCTTGTGTAATGTGATCAGTGACGGAGGGTTAATGGATGTGTCTCCTTATAGGACTGCGTGTATGAGTCAACGACAAAACGCCTGGTAGAAAGCATCGTCTCCGGGTACAATGCCACGGTCTTTGCTTATGGTCCAACAGGTAACTATCTATCTATCTATCTATCTATCTATCTATGTCATATCTATCTATCTATCTATCTATCTATCTATCTATCTATCTATCTATCTATCTTCCATTTATGTCATATCTATCTATCTATCTATCTATCTATCTATCTCATATCTATCTATCTATCTATCTATCTATCTATCTATCTATCTATCAGTGTGCACGTTACTTGCTGCTGTAATACAGTTGGTTATATCGTCATACGTCTTACACCAGGCACAGGTAAGACATACACCATGCTGGGAGTGGATGGCGATCCTGGAATATTCATTAGGACTCTGAACGATCTCTTCAGGACCATCGAAGAGATTAGTGACAGCGCAGATTATTCTGTATCGATGTCTTACCTGGAGGTAATCATGTGCCGTATACACATATTGTGATATTGTCCAGTTTTCAAGCCTTTTGGACTTTCTCTTTATTTCTGCTCTTCTATACAGAAGACTGTAAGGACTGTGCACATTGAGATCTCTGTATTCAGCTCGTCCTGCTGCTGCATGCTTAAAGGGAGTCTGTCCCCACTATATGACTATTGTAAGAGGGTGCAAGGTGTCATATTTGATGGCAGGTACGTGTCACCGAGGTTGCTGGCCTCGGTGAGGTAAGAGCCGGGTTTTTTTGTCTGCAGCAGCTAGTGCTGTTTGACTCTGTTAAATAGCATGGCTGCAAAGCCGATCCGGGCCGGCTCTTACCGGGAGCAGCTAAAGTGTAGGGTGGGTGGCTGCTCCCCACGATCCAGTCCTGGTTTTGGGCTGGGTATAAAACACAGCCAGCAGCTGTGTCTGAGGTGGTGATTATCCTGGAGCCTGCTAACAGGGCTCTGGAGTTCTCTGTCCTGGAGGAAAGAGCTCAGCAAGGAGGTGGCTTTTGTTCCTGGCTACCTGAAGGTGGATTCCACTGCGGCTGGGCCGACAGCCTGGTGCGAACCTGCACCTACACCTCCCAGGTGACTGAACCTGTGTTGGCCTGTTTTGTTTTGCCTCCTTGTTTCTGACATGTGTGAATTACCACCGAAAGACTGTTTGCTGTGTATTTTTGTGTCAGTGTGAATAAAACACTGTTTATTGCACATCCTGGACTCTTTGTTTTGCCTCGGTACTGCACCCGCACTGCTGTCTACCAGAGCGACTCCCCACACTATATACAGCGCTTACATTGTCCTGTAGCACACCTATACATGAATGTAATGATACCCTTGTTATTTTCTTTAGACATCCAGAAGCAGGAAAAACTACATTTATTTCATATGTAAATGAGCAGTCGCAAGTGCCCAGGGGTTGACGATCACTGCTGCACACTGCTTCGCCGGGCCGGGGCATGCACACTACTTGAATTGATGCCGTGCTCCCAATGGGCATCGCAGTGTGCATGCCCTGGCCCGGCGAAGCAGTGCACAGGCACGGGATCTCGGCCGGTCCCAGGGATGATACAAGAGAATAGGAGGGCAGGCAAAGGAAGATGCTGGGGAGGAGTAAGGCCTCTTTCACACGGGCGTCATGTTTGACGCCCGGATAAGAGGCGGGTGCGTTGCGGGAATATGCGCGTTTTTCCCGCGCGAGTGCAAACGTTTGTAACGCGTTTTGCACACGCGTGAGAAAAAACGCCATGTTTGGTACCCAACCCGAAGCCGGACTTCATCACTGAAGTCCGGTTTCGGGTCTTCTGGAGAATTGATTATTTCCCCTTATAACATGGTTATAAGGGGAAATAATAGCATTCTTAATAAAGAATGCTTAGTAAAATGAAGAGGAAGGGGTTAAAAATAATAAAAGTTAACTTACCTTAGCCACTTGATCGCGTAGTCGCGATCTTTCCTCTCTTTCCCTGCAGCATCTATGATCTAAAGGACCTGTGATGACGTCACATCACATGGTCCAATCACATGGTCCATCTTACCATGGTGATGGACCATGTGATTGAACCATGTGATGTGACGTCATCACAGGTCCTTAGATCTTAGATGCTGCAGGAAAGAGAGAGAGATCGCGACTACGCGATCAAGTGGCTAAGGTAAGTTAACTTTATTATTTTTAACCCCTTCCTCTACAATGCATTCTTTATTAAGAATGCTATTATTTCCCCTTATAACCATGTTATAAGGAAAAATAATAGAGATTGGGTCCCGTTGCTAAGCAACAATGCGGGAAAATCGCAACGCATCCGCACTTGCTTGCGGATGCTTGCGATTTTCCCGCAGCCCCATTCACTTCTATGGGGCCTGCGTTGCGTGAAAAACGCAGAATATAGAACATGCTGCGATTTTCACGCAACGCAGAAGTGATGCGTGAAAATCACCGCTCATGTGCACAGCCCCATAGAAATGAATGGGTCCGGATTCAGTGCGGGTGCAATGCGTCCTCCTCACGCATTGCACCCGCGCGGAAAACTCGCCCGTGTGAAAGGGGCCTAACACTAAAAAAGGCAGAGCAGCCTGGGCTCCTACACACTGAACGTCGCCCCTGGGCACTTGCGAATGCTTATTTACATATGAAATAAATGTCGTTTTTCCTGCTTTTGGATGTCTAAAGAAAATAACAAAGGGACCATTCCAGTCATCTATAGGTGTGCTCCAGGACAATGTAAGCGCTGTATATGGCCATATAGTGGGGACAGACTCCCTTTAACAATATAAAGAAATATTCATAGCAATACATTATTTTAACGCATATATTCACTTTTAAGCACCATTTAAGGCTACTTTCACACTTGCGTTGTTAATTCCGGTATTAAGATCCCGCAATTAAACAGATCCATTTTGATTTTGCACATCAGGATGCCTCCGTTCCATCAGGACGTGGTTGTGTGAAATCGAAACGGGAAAAAAACTGACCCATCACTAAATACAATGAAAGTCTATGGGCTCCTAAAAAAACAAATCCGTTTTTATGACTGGACACAAAACCACAGCGGAAGACATCCTGAACGGATCTCTTTCCATTCAGAAAGCATGAGGACTAAATGGAAATGTTTTTTTTTCCAGTATTGAGATCCTCTGCCGGAAAACGACAACGCAAGTGTGAAAGTAGCCTTATAGTTCACTATCCAGAGCTGCTGGAAACTGGAAAGTTACTGGAAACCATCAACAAAATGGCTGACATGCACACCTTTAAGAGTTTAGCTGAGCTCTTAGTTCTTCTTACACCGGATTACTCTTCAGTGTTTTGGGGGTTTTCATTTGCTTTTCTTATTATAACATCAGAAGAAACATTTCTTTCCCCTCCTCTGAATGTGTAATGTAGGCTAAGCTCGAGTTAGTGACTGATGTGGTCTCTTCAAACCTACAGATCTACAATGAGTTAATCCGCGACCTGTTAAACCCTTCATCTGGGTTTCTGGAGCTAAGGGAGGACGCTAAAGGAAATGTGCAGATTGCTGGGATTATGGAATTCTTCACGAACAACGCTGAAGAGGTGAATATTAAAACACAATTAAAGCAAAACATGTTGTGTTCATATTTGACCACCAGATGGCGCTGCCTGCCAAGAAACCTCCAACAGAAGGAGTGCTGAGTCTAAGGCCTCATATGCATATGAACGTATCAGTTTTTGCAGACCACAAATTGTGGATCTACAAAACGCGGATACCGGACGTGTGTGCTCCACATTTTGCGGATTGAACGTCTGGCCATATGATAGAAATGCCTATGCAAAATGGACAACAATAGGACATGTTCCATTTTTTTTTCAGGGACACGGAACGGACATCAGGATGCGGACATCACACGGTGTGCTGTCTGCATCTTTTGCAGCCCCATTGAACTGAATGGGTCCGCATCCAATCCGCAGATGCAGACTGAAAATACTGTTGTATATGCATGAGGCCTAAATCTGTACTTGCCAACCTGTGTCTCTTCAGCTGCTGCTAAACTACAACTCCCAGCATGCTGCGTGTCATGGTCTATTAAAACCAGCTGCTAATATGATGCATGCCACATAATTGAGTTGCACAATATGGCGCGTGGGAGACATGTGGCATTACATGCACGAAATCCAGGGACTAACAATGAATAAGGCTGAAGAAATGGTCTCCCTTGATAACATCTTAAAGGGGATATGCCCCCTCTCCTCCCTGTATGTTTTAATAGCTACTTGCATTCGCCATGTAATAACTATTCTGGAGCATCTATTCTTATGACGTTATGTTGTGCTATTCCTTTATTATTCCTGCTAGAAGTTAGGAATGAATTGTGAGCAATTTGCATTGAAGGTCCAGATGGGTGTTACCAGTTAGGGGTGTGTCCCTGCAGAGTCTCACCTGATCCAGTCAGTGCTGCCATTGTCAGACTGTGCAGGTATACACCCCCAACTGGTTACCAACCCTCTGTATCCCTTACTGCAGACTGCTAGAAATTCATTCATGACTTCTAGTAGGAATAATAAAGGAATGGCACAACATAGAGCCATAAGAATAAATGCTCCAGAATTGTTATGACATGGGGGACACAAGTAGCTCTTAAAACAGACATGTCAGGAGAGGGGACAGGTCCTCTTTAAGAAATTTCCATGTATGCAGTTGTCTGCTTATCACACTCTTTAATGCTTGTTGGTAACTGACCTGAATATGGAGAAATATGGCCAGCATCTGTCTTCCCTAGAGTAGTGATCCAATGAGAACTGTCTATCCATTAAGTGATGACATCATCAGGCTCAGAAATGTCAGCTTCCTTTCACTTGTCCCCCAATAAAAAAAAAAAGCCAATCCCCTGCCATTCCCGTTCCGTCGCTAAGCCAGTGTCACCGCTGAGCCATTGATTGGCTAAGTGGTCATTTCCTGTTTGTTGAGATGGACCTGGAAATGGAAGTATAGACTGGGAAGCATTGGAACGGAAACGGCAGGGGATCGGTAAGGTGAGTAACAGTAGTAAAAAAGTTTAAAAGTTTTTACCGGGCAGACATCCCTTTAAGGCCTCATGCACACGACCGTTGTTTGATTCCGTGTCCGTTGTGCCATTTTTCGTGATTTTCTGCGGACCCATTGGTTTTCAATGGGTCCGTGGAAAACTCGGCAAATGCACCGTTTGTCCTCAGCGTCCGTGGTCCGTGATTCCAGTCCGTCAAAAAAATATAACCTGTCCTATTCTTGTCCGTGAAAAATGGTTCACGGACCTATTCAAGTCAATGGGACCGTGAAAAAATGCGGATGGCCATCCGTGTGTCATCCGCGTTCCGCATCCGTTTTTTTTGCGGATCCCTTGGCAGGCACTTGGCAAAAATTGTCAGCCTGTCTTTTGGTAAAATCTTTTGGGTCGTGTCCGCTAAAAAAAACGGAAGACACACGGAAACACAACGGAAGCAAAAACTGACACGGATCACGGAACAAACGGAACCCCGTTTTGCGGACCGCAAAAAAATACTGTCGTGTGCATAAGGCCTAAGGCTACTTTCACACTTGTGTTTTGTGCGGATCCGTTTGTATTATCTTTAACATAGCCAAGATGGATCCGTCTTGAATACTATTGAAAGTCAATGGAGGACGGATCCGTTTTCTATTGTGCCAGATTGTGTCAGTGAAAACGGATCCGTCCCCATTGACTTGCATTGTGTGCCAGGACGGATCCGTTTGGCTCAGTTTCATCAGACGGACACCAAAACGCTGCAGGCAGCCTCCAGAGCGGAATGGTGACTGAACGGAGGCAAACTGATGCATTCTGAGCGGATCCTTTTCCATCCTTTTCCAAACTGATCCGTTTTGGACCTCTTGTGGAGCCCTGAACGGATCTTACAAATGGAAAACCAAAACGCGAGTGTGAAAGTAACCTAATATTCTATGTATGCCTGGGGGAAAGAGGGTGTGTCCGATGACACTTGTTTCAACTCCCATACACATCCCCCATGAAAAAATGGCCACTGTGGTCCCAATAATTTGCTTTTCAGAAGCCTCATGGTCATAAGAAACTTTAGCCAGAAAATGACTTATTGGCCCGCATTTATCAAGCCCCCTACGTCAATTTTCAAGTGACAAAAAATTGCAAATTTCGGCTCAATTCCCGCTTGTGCAAAAATGGGTGACTTTTTGGGGGCTTTTCATCCTGCTTGCCACCAGTAGGTGATGTGGCTGCCTGGCACATTTATTAGAATTTCCAGTAAACTGCCATAGATATCAGTTCTGGCGAAGGCGGCCCGAGATGCGCCACAATTTTTAACCGCCGCTCAGCTCTCAATGATAGTGGTACATCTCACGCCAGAGCAGCAGAGATTAAAGATCGCTGTACAAAATCCTGATCTGAATACATTCCTCAATAAATTTCCTTTTATGGGAGGGTGTCATGGGCAGTATCCATTGTGCAGGGAGGGAGAGGAGCTGAGCCAATGTCAATGGTGGATAATAGAAGTGTGACCTCCTATTGTAATTCTGCCCTCTGATAATAAGATGACTGCTGAAAAGTGACAGGAAGGGTAGGTTGCCAAATGTGCACTTACCACTATGCTACTTTTCCTTTCACAGTCCATACTCCTGCTAAAAAAGGGAAACAGACATCGGACGCAAGAACCTACTGCCGCTAACAAGACCTCTTCCCGATCCCATGCAGTGCTGCAAGTCACTGTGAAGCACAGGAGCAAATCACACAATGTCCAAGATGTGGTGAGGATCGGAAAGCTGTACATGATTGATCTGGCGGGGTCAGAGAGAGCGGCGCAGGTATTGGCTCCTGTTAATAAGATCTAGCGGTGTAGGTTTACTTTTTGAGTCTTTAATTGGTTGTCTCACAAAGCATTTACACATTTTTTGAACCAGCCCCTGGATCTGAATACTTTTGTAATTGCATGTAATTAGAAATTTTGTATCGCCACTGAGTTATTCAATAAAATGTATCTGTATGGCGCCACCTGCTGTTTGTTCTTTCTCTTATTTTTTCCGTCTCACTGAGTTGGTCGCACGTGCTCAGTTTAAATCTTCCACTGCCACCAGCCATATGTTCTGTTAGAAGCTGTGGCAGTTACAGGGAGAGAGCTGCTGCGGAAAGGACACGACCCCTGAGCTGCCAGTCTGAAGATAATCTAGCAGAGCAATAAATGGGGAGATCTCTGGATCCATGTGAGGTACAGGGCTGGTTCTAGCTTTGTTAGAATGGTATTGCCATGTGCTATATGATGCCTGATTTTAATTTTTTACATCAATTATGCCATAACTCCTTTAACTATAGGACACATAACTCTGCACAGGAGCTGTGGACATAAAACAGTAGAGTTTTTATTTTCAGAGTTGCTACATTCTTTGGCTACATTCACACGTCCGTGTGTGTTTTGCGGATCCGCGGATCCGCAAAACACAGACACCGGCAATGTGCGTTCCGCATTTTGCTGACCGCACATCGCCGTCACTCTCATAGAAAATGCCTTTTCTTGTCCGCAATTGCGGACAAGAATAGGACATGTTCTATATTTTTTGGGAACGCGATTGCGGACCCGGAAGTGCGGATCCACAATTGCGGACCCGGGCGGGACATCGTCTGTCCCCATTGAAATCAATGGGTCCGAAATTCCGTTCCGCAAAATGCGGAACAGAATTGCGGACGTGTGAGTGGAGCCTAAATTGTAGATACATTGGGGCAATAAACCTGGTGGCAAAGCTTTGATAAAATGCATTTTTAATAACAAATAACTGACTACAGTTACACAGTGCCACCTACTGGTCACATCCATGTGAAAACTGAATGATTAATAATTATCACATTTGCATGGACTGTAATTCATTGAGCAAATTTTTTTTTTATTTTTATTTTTTAATGTTCTTATTGATTTTGCTACATAATACTGAATTACCTTCCAACATTAAAATATAGCTTTTAATGGATAATTTTAAAAGACGTAACGTAAATAATCTGAAGATAAACTTCAAAAACCTTCTTTTCTCTGATACCAGGTCAAATCTTGATAAATGCAGACCCGAATATAGAAAAATAATAAGGCTATACCAGATGAAGGGTTAAGCCCTCTTTACTTACAGTTTGTAGACAAATTTAGGAACCGTAGGGAATTGGTGTCATATGTTGGAAAACCTGGCAGGGTAAAAGATATAGATTATCCCTATTAAACCCTGGCTTCCCTATCTCTCCCTTAGCCCAGGGAAACCCCCTGATGGTGAGGGTCCCCTGTCCACGTTCCTAATACTGCTGATTGCCCTAAAATGACCCTTACCAAAGGAATAGGGTAGATAAGGAAAAACAATATATATTGTCTACAAACAGATATATAATAAGTAAAGGATAGCCCGCAATAAAGACATAAACGTCCCGGCAGCGCTTTCCCAGCAGCACACTGGTTCGTCAGGGGATTGTATACCTGGACAAAAGTCCGGGCATATAGGATTTTCTTGGTTCAGGGTACTTAATTATAAACCCTGACACAAGATACCCAGTACAAAATATAACAAATATCTGGAGTATAATGTCCCTAAATAGGGAAATGAAGACAGACCTGTGTGTAGATGAAGGCACTGAGATGAAGGAGACGCCTTCATCTCAGTGCCTTCATCTACACACAGGTCTGTCTTCATTTCCTATTTAGGACGTTATACTCCAGATATTTGTTATATTTTGTACTGGGTATCTTGTGTCAGGGTTTATAATTAAGTACCCTGAACCAAGAAAATCCTATATGCCCGGACTTTTGTCCAGGTATACAATCCCCTGACGAACCAGTGTGCTGCTGGGGAAACGCCGCGTCGGGACGTTTATGTCTTTATTGCGGGCTATCCTTTACTTATTATATATCTGTTTGTAGACAATATATATTGTTTTTCCTTATCTACCCTATTCCTTTGGTAAGGGTCATTTTAGGGCAATCAGCAGTATTAGGAACGTGACAGGGACCTCACCATCAGGGGTTTCCTGGGCTAAGGAGAGATAGGAAGCCAGGGCTTAATAGGGATAATCTATATCTTTTACCCTGCCAGGTTTTCCAACATATGACACCAATTCCCTACGGTTCCTAAATTTGTCTACAAACTGTAAGTAAAGAGGGCTTAACCCTTCATCTGGTATAGCCTTATTATTTTTCTATATTCGGGTCCGCATTTATCAAGATTTGACCTGGTATCAGAGAAAAGAAGGTTTTTGAAGTTTATCTTCAGATTATTTACGTTACGTCTTTTAAAATTATCCATTAAAAGCTATATTTTAATGTTGGAAGGTAATTCAGTATTATGTAGTCTATAGACTTCCTCAGTATTTGTATCCGCCAAGAGGCGATTTATGTTCAAAGAGAATTCTTATTGATTTTGCTTATGTTATTTTTTTTATAGACACAAAATCGAGGCCAGAGGATGAAAGAGGGGGCGCATATTAACCGCTCCCTGCTGGCACTCGGAAACTGTATCACAGCACTGAGCGAGCGAGGGGGGAGCCATGCTCATCATATAAACTACAGAGACAGCAAACTGACTCGGCTCTTAAAGGTATGTCCTCAGGGTGAGCGGGTCCACGGACAACGCCTGGTCTGCCTGGTGCCCACTTAGTGACAACTTATAAAGCCGCTTTCACATTTCCCACATGGGTTGACAACCAGCTTTTAGAAAAACATGGCAGCTTTTTTCCCCCAAAACAGCACCACCTCTGTCCACAGGTCGTGTGCGGTATTGCAGCTCTGCCCCATTGACTCCAATGGAGCTGAGCTGCAATACTAGACAGAAGCCATTGACAGGGAGGTTGCAGTGTTAGGAAGCAGCCATGTTTTTCTAATCCTGGACAATCTCATTGTAAAGCGCTATGGAATATGTTGGCACTATATAAATAATGATTTATTATTATTATTATTATCAATTTATTATTATTATTATATTATAATTATTATAATATTTTTATTATTATAATAATAATAATTATTATTATTATTATCCATTTTCTATTATTATTTATTATCAATTTTTTATTATTATAATTATTATTATTATTATCCATTTTCTATGATGATTATCATTATCCATGTATTATTATTATTATTATCATCATCCATTTTCGATTATTATTATATTATTATTAATATCCATTTATTATTATTGTTATTATTATTCATTAATAAGATTTGGATCCTAAATAGTAGAACATTTAAACCGACTCCCACTGTCAGCCCGGGAACACCCCAAAACGGTCAGAACCGCCCATTTGATACAAAATTAGCATAAACCACGCCCCTCTCAGTGGAGTTTATGGGAAAGTCCTGCAAAAAAAAGCCATGTTACCTCTTAGGGTAACCCTATTAGTTGTCACCCAGCTTTCCCAGAAGGAGATACGAATATAAATTTAGCTCACCTGACCTCTCTGTTTTAGTAAATACTTGTACTTCCAATGCAACTGCAATTCTGGAGCACCTTCTCTTAGGACACCGCATTGTGTGGTTCCTCTGTTATTCCTCCTGGAAACTTAGCTGTAAATTGACAATTGGGTGTTACCATTCCCTTTGTCAAAGGGGTGTATCCCTGCACCGTCTGGCACTGTAAGCACTGATTTGACAGTGTCAGACTGTGCAGTGTCACCGCTTCCTCAACTGGCGACACCCAGCTGTCAATTTATTCTAAGAGGAATAACAGAGGAATGGAACAAGACAGAGTTTAATTAAGATGCTCCATAATTGTTATATTATGGGTATTACAATTACACGGTAGAACAGACATGTCAGGAGAGGTGACAGAATAGGAAGACTCATTTACTGCGATTTGACTATGAGGGCATGCTGGGGGTTGTAGTTACACAACCATAGAGGAGGCACAAGCTGCAGACTGCTTACATTATGTCGTTGAATCCATTACTACGATTTCCTATCACCCCCAGCAGACTCGTTATAGCTCATTGATGCTATTAAGACAACACAACAATCTTTTTAATATTCCATGAAAATCTCCGAGCCGGGAGCCATTTATTACGATGATGGCTTTCTAATTAAATTGGAGACTCAGTGGAGATCTGTAAAACTCTCATTACAAATGCTAATGGCAGCCAACGCTCTCTCGATCACAGGACGCATTAGGTGGGAACAGCAGGACAGTCATGATAGTGCACATCAGCCCGTCCGCTGCCGCCTTCGAGGAATCCCGCACCACGCTCATCTACGGCGGCAGAGCCAAGAACATCAAGACAAGGGTGAGCCGGGGTGTATGGCGGATAGACGGAGGCACAGAAGGAGCATGACATAGGCCATGGCCAAACATGGTGCATAGGATACAATATCATATGTGAAATGGTTTCTTCATACATTTCTATGTAGCTGGAGAGACACAGCGTTAGGCTACTTTCACACTAGCGTTTTTTGCGGATCCGTCATGGATATGCAAAAACGCTTACGTTACAATAATACAACCGCATGCATCCGACATGAACGGATCCGGTTGTATTATTTCTTCTATAGCCGAAAAAATGCGGATACCGTCCGTGTGCGTTCCACATTTTGCGGAACAGAACAGCTGGCCTCTAATAGAACAGTCCTATTCTTGTCCGTAATGCGGACAATAATAGGACATGTTCTATTTGTTTGCGGAACAGACATACGGAAATGGAATGCACACTGAGTAACTTCTGTTTTTTTGCGGACCCATTGAATTAAATGGTTCGACATACGGTCCGCAAAATTAACGTAACGGACACCGAAAGAAAATACGTTTGTGTGCATGAGCCCTAAATCCATAAAAAGATGATCAGTGATGCCTCCGTGATGGATCCGTGTGTCTGTTTTTTGCTGTCCGTGTGCCATCCGTGTTTTACTGACACTGAACAGCTGAAAAATTATTTTCAAAGCATACCCTTCCTAATGATCTGTGAAACACGGATGAAACACGGATTGCATCCGCGTTGCATCCGTGGTTTTCACAGACCCATAGACTATAATGGGCGTGAAGGACGGACAAAATAAAGCATGCCTCCGCGCTAAACAAAACTGACCCACAGACCGTGGTAAAAAGTGAATGGGAACGTGTGCGGTCCAAGGAGAACACGTACAGCACACGTCCACAGAACAATGACGTGTGAATGAGGATTTACATGACTGTAAGGCTGGGTTCTCAGCCAGTTTCATTTTCCGTTTATTCTGATCCTGTGAAAAAAAAAAACTGATCCTGACCATCCGTTATGCACATTTTGCATCTGAGATCCGTTTCTTTTAGACTGAAGTAAACGGATCTTGGAAGCAAACTGCTTAAAAAGGATGCAACATGTGAGTACCGGATGCTTAAAATACAGCATCCGATTTTTTTTTCTGTTCTTCTGACGGATCAGAAAATGAAATGGTGATGTGAACCCGGTCTAAGCTGCATTTTCTGGGCCCTAAGGAACGTGCTAAGCGCCCTTTCACACATCAGTGAATTGCTGACGTCTGCTGTCTGTGATCTCCACGGACCGCTCACGTATCCATTGACTTTAATGTGTACATTCATACATCACTGGATTTCCAGGGACCACAGGTCCATGGTGACACCGTGGAAGCATGCCTGATTTTTTTTCTGTGGATCCATTACGCACATAGTCTATGAGTCTGTAAAAACCATGGACACGGACCATTGGTAGGAGATGCTCTGGAAAATAATTTTCAGCCTATCAGTGTCTGTGGAATACGGTTGCCACGAGGAGGGCAAAAAACGGACACCTTAATGGATGAACCACTAACCATCTTGTCACAGATGTCATCATGGACACGACTGTGTGAAGGAGTCCTAATTAACCAGCAATAATCACAGATTTCTTTACGCTTATATTACACGGGCAGATAATCGTGCAGGTCATTGGTAACGAGCTTTCGTATGAACGCTCATTAGCGGTTATCTGGCAGTGTTATACTGCCACCAATTACCCGATGGGTAATTGGAATCAGGTTTAAAAATCACTGTTTGCAGGCGGCAATTTGCAGGTCTAATCACAATCTGCTGCCAGCAAACAATAATTCAGTTTGGGGATGAACGATGGCATAACGATGGCTCCTCCCCATACTGTGGAGGAGATTGCTGCATATAATAGCAGTGGTCTCTTCCGATGACGAGCAGGGGATTGTCGGGAAGAAATAACGTTTCGCTATCTTCCTATGGACCCCTGGGGGAACATATCTGTGGCAGGCCTCGGATCCTTCAGAAGGGCCGAGACTGCCACAGCAGGAATGAACGACTCCCCTAATTGATGCTAGGGGGAGCCGTTCCAGCATTATCGCCGATCGCAGACATGAGCCCCCGATTGTCTGTTTGTTGAAAAAAGCAGAAACCTGGCGGTTATGGCGCTCATGAGCGGGTGGCAGTTTTAAACTACGCACTTCTCCCATACGTCAGTGCTGAAGGGGTTAAAAGGAGTAGCCCAGTTTTGAAAACCGATGTTCATACACCCTATTGGTGAATTCTGAGTTAATAAATTAAGGGGTGGCAGTCCTCTGTTCAGGGCCCTCATCTTTTGGCCAGAGTGGAGAACAGCCACATGACACAGACCGTTCCGTGATTTGAATGGACTCTGTGCAATGCTTCATTTACCCTGTGGTGGCGCTGCAAGGAAACTGAACACTTGCTGCCAGGTTTCCCAACAGATCACAGCTGATCACTGGGGTCCTTGCAGAAAGACACGTTGCAAACTGTACCTTCAAACAAGAAGGGATTATCCGAAATGGAAAACCCCTTTAGTCAAGAAACATTGAAAGTGGCGAAGAAAATGGTTAACAATTTGCTAAATCTTTGTGGAAACCTTCCTCCTCCAGGTGAAGAGGAACTACGAGAGCGTCACACAGCACATTGCTCAGTATGGTGGATTAATCTCCAACCTTCACCGAGAGATCCATCAGCTGCAGAGCAGCATCAGGCAACACGAGCGAGAGCTAAGAGAACTCAAAGACATGGGGCTAAGGATTCGAGACAGACAAGGTATTGTTATCACTAATACCGGATGTACCTGATTGGTTACATTTGCTTTAAACCTGTCTGCATAGGGACAAAAAGGTTGTCCCGTGAGAAGTATTCAGCATTTTTCAAACCAGCACCGGGATCTGAATACTTTTGTAATTGCATGTAATTAAAAATTTTGTATAGCCAGGGAGTTATTCAATAAAATGTATCTGTATAGCGCCACCTGCTGTTTGTTCTTTTGCTTCTTTTTCTGTCCACCTCAGTAACATCGCTGAGGTGGTCGCACATGCCCAGTTCCATCCTTCAACTGCCACCAGCTCTATATCCTGTAAGAAGCTGTGAGTTAGGGCTCATGCACACGACCATATATGTTTTGCGGTCTGCAAAAAACAGATCCGCCAAAAATACGGAGGATGTCCATGTGTAATCCGTATTTTGCAGAACGGAACAGCTGGCCCCAAACAGTCCTATCCTTGTCCGTAATGCGGACAATAGTAGGACATGTTCTACCCCTTTGCGGAACAGACATACGGAAACGGAATGCACACAGAATGAACACGGAAAGAAAATACGCTCGTGTGCATGAACCCTTACAGGGAGGGAGCTGCAGCAGAAAGAACGCACCCACTGAATTGTGATAGGGAGAGAGCTGCAGCCGAAGAGACACACCCCCTGTGAAAGGGGGCACACCCACCGAGAAAGGACACATCCCCTGTACTGCCAGCTTGAAATAAATCTAGCAGAACAATTGAAGCAAATGAATGGAGAGATCTCTGGACCCATGTGAGGTACAGGGTTGCTTCTAGCTTATGTACTATATAATGTCTGATTTTCATTTACTAAATTTTTTACCCCTTTTAACAAGCTCAAAATTTGCTTGAAGGGGTGTCTGCTTCGGACAAGATTTTTTTTGGTTGGAATACTCCATCGGAAATAAGCTGTCCTCCTTCTTGAACCCATGGCGATCAGCTGTGATCTGTGGGGAGAACTCAATATGAAGTGTTTAATTTCCCCACAGCGCCACCTTAGGGGAAATTAAGTATTACCCAGTTTCCACGGAGAATCAATGGGCAGCCCATATGAAGCAGGCATTGGTCTGGTCCTCCAGAGCAAGATGCTCATTGCTCTCCACGTTGGCTAAGGCTAAGCTCATACGCTGCGCATTTGCTGTGGAATGGCGGCGCAGGATCCACTATGCAGTTCTGACAGCACCATATATATGTGTAGGGTATTCAAAACCCCATCCACACGGAGTGGAAAAAGCATAGGGACCTCAGTAGTTGTAATACACATATACTCTGTTCCTTAGAAGATGGACTTCAGGACGACCTCTCAGATCAAGATCATGTCAGTTTGGAAGAACAGCTCATCAACGCTTTTCAGGAGCATCTGGAAGTGAGACGCAGCCTCCTGCAGCTGAACAATGCTAATATGGAGATGCGTATCGACGCCATCAGACATCTGGCCACCATTGCTGAGTGAGTATTCTTCCGTGTGAACTTTACAGTACTATGGACTATTGTAAGTGCGCTGACGGCATTAGCATAGGTTCATGGTAATAGGGGTGGAGTACAATGTGCATGGGGGCTTCTCCCTTTCCTTCTTGTCTTCTATTGACTATATTACTCTAGAGCCAAGATACCCAACCTGAAGCCAAACAGCTATTGCGAAACTACAACTCCCAGTAAGCCCTGAAAGCTGTAGGCTGTCCAGGAATGCTGGGAGTTGTAGTTTTGTAACAGCTGGGTGGGCATCCCGGCTCTAGACAGATGGTTCTTTGGGAGTGAAGGATGTCATGCAGTCTGCAAACCACGGATTCGCAAAGTACGGATACTTTCTGTGTGCAATCTGCAATTTTCTCACTCCTATCACTAGAAATCACTATTATCGTCCGCAATATGTACACGAATAGGACTGGAAATACGAATGCAGACAGCACAAGGATGACATCTGTGTGCCATCCGTTTTTTTTGCAGACCCATAGAAATGTATAGGTCCATTTGCAATACACAAGAAATGCGGACAGGATACGGAAGTAAAATACGGTCGTGTACATGAGGACTTACTGGGACTAGGATAGTGCAACCTGCACTCTTCTGGGAACGGTGAAACTTCCACCATTATGGAGACTATGCAGCTGGTATTATGGTACCAAATTCAGGGGCCATACTAAACCTGGGCACTCTGGCCTTAGGACTTATTCACACGACCGTGTCCGTGAAAACAGATGGCGTATGATGACTTACCGTGTGCATTACGTTTGGTTTCTCACTCCCATACTTAAATGGTCAAGTTGCCAAAAACAGACAAGAGTGGATGCAGATGAAAAATGACTATTTGATTAAGGATAGTTTCACGCTAGCGCTAAACTGTTCAGCGCATCTGGCACAGCCGGATCCTGCCGCAGCACCGCCAGGTCCCTTTGATTATAATAGGGCCTGGTGGGGATCTGACATTAATGCCGGAAACAGGCCGGGTCCCATTATAGTCAATGGGCTCTGGCGGGAAAAGGTAGTATCTGACTATGCCGGATATGATGAACTCTGGCGGGCTGCTCCTCTACCGGAACAGCCTATTGGAACAGTTCAGCGCTAGTGTGAAACTAGCCTTAAAAGTGGATGAGAACCTGCGGTAAGTTTGGATTCGATGTGTGAATATCCCCGTTGACTTGCATCCGTGCGTGTGCTGTCCATTTGTAAAACTGGTCGAAGAGACAACCGGTCATGTTAATAAGCTGTTAGGCAGAGACATGATATTGCCCTTCAGAGGTAGAAAAAAAGTAGCAAAGTGCGGCCAAAAACCACATGGCAAAACGGAGGCATCCCATGGTAAAACCGTTTTGCCACGTGGTTCTCGGCCACTAATGCTCCAGGTACAGGCACCCTATGAGATTTGCAAAGACCAACACAGCAAGAAATGAAGACTGATTGAACTTGATGGACTGGTGTCTACTTTTACCCCCAGTCCCTATCCGTGTAATGCTATTTATTCCAGCTCTGCTCAGGGCCGGTGCTATAATAAGGCAGACCAAGCGGCCGCCTTAGGGCGCATGGAAGGGGGGGGGGGGCTCCAAAATGAACTTTTTTTTTTTAAATCACTTTCGTGATGTGATCATGGGGGGGGGGGGGGCGCCAAAATGTAGTTTCGCTTGTGCTGGCAAAAATCCTTGCACCGGCCCTGAATCTGCTCATTTCCTTTTTTGTGCTATATCCTTACTGCAAAAAATAATCACTTTTGCTTTAAATTTTTACCCTATCCGACATTCTGTTCCTTTATTTTTGTTGGCATGATACAGCTGGGAGCAGGAGAAAGCTCGGGAATCCACGCAGCCAAGAAGAGATAAGGTAACCGAGGACATAGACTCAGGGGAAGAGGCGGATGTAGAAGATGCAGATGTGGTTGAGCCTCTTGAAGTCGTGGTGGCCAGAGAAGAAATTAATATGCTTCTTGCCGAGCAGAAAAAAACTGCATCTATGATGGTATGGATAACGTGAATGATGTGTCTTTCTATAGGAAACATGTAAAAACTTGGGCCAAAGCACCAGGAAGGGGTTGAGTGGTGACTAAAAGTTGTGGCTTACTAGGTTTCCTCTGTCCATAGTTGGTTTTAATCTAGTTCATCAGTCTGTGTCTAAGCTTCACTTGAAACTTAACACCAGGTGGTTGTGACTGTAAGTGGCCTGGTGTGGACTACTTGGGTGAAAATGAGAAATTCGTAGCCATATCTGTAACCAAACAATGAATTGGTGGACCTTACATGTCAATCCTGCCAGAACGTTGTTCTTATAGGAGAAATGACATCGGCAAAATAGGACCTTCTGCTTCTGTTGGTTCATGCCACCAGATATACCTCTATCTCTAGACTGGAGACCAAAGTCTTGTACTAGTTCACCCTTCTTACTTAGGAAGAGAAGGGTGGTATGACCTTCATGGTGTTTCTTCCTTCCACATGAAGCCATTTGGTTGACACCACTCATGAGGAATCATAAGCTTGGCCCCCCATTCTCTTTGAGCCACAAAGCAGCTCTACTGGAAGCCTCTATAGCATGGCTTCTCAATCTTTGTATACTGGGGCCTCACCATTGGTTGAAGCCTAAGCCAAAATTTCTAAAAATGACCTTGAGTCATCTTAAAATGTGTCTCCTAAAACTAGTAGAGCAATACAATCTGCACACAAGGAGTCAATTATGTTGCCAGAGTTTGCTGCAGCCTGAGAGCGGCCTTTGCAGCATATAATCACTTATATCCAATATGCCTCCCCAGCTGTGGCTCACCAACAAGTAGGGAGCGCCTCCCCGGTGAGAAGCACAACTGTATTAAAATTTTCTTTAATCCAAAACTGGAAGCAATTCCACTAATTTGCTGTAGGTATGTTGTAAAATTCTCTATGAACATGTCACATGCTTCCCTCTTAGGAGGAACTGGAAGAACTTTGGGCAAGAGCTAAAATGAGGACATCTCAGCTGGAGCAGATGATTCCAGATCAGCTCAGTAGTGACCAGCGGGAGGTCTTTAGGTTGCTGCACAAACTCCACGAGTTGCAGGTCTGGAATACAGAGCTACGGGCCCGGAGTTCCTGCAAGGACAGCAGCCTACTCTACCAGAAGGACTTTGTGATCATGAGCTACCAGCAGTACAAGGCCTTATGTGAAAAGATCATCCATCTGCAAAAGGCTCTCATAGAAGGTGACCACGAAAGACCACAAATGTACCTGAATGAAAAAAACTGCATATAATAATAACTGCAAGTAATTATTGCTGGAAAAACCTTCCCCATTTAGGGATCATTTACCCCATTAACATGCATGTTGGGCTTGTCCGATCATGCATGGGGCAAGCAAGCAAGTAGCTGTCCTTGCGGTAGCAACCCCGTAAGTCAATATCTGACCTATAAGAGCCTTGAAACATGAGTAGGTCAGACATTGGCTTGTAGGGTAGTTACCTATACGTGGCACTAGAGAGACAGTTGTCTTCCTTCTGGAGAAAAGCTAATTTGCATACTTTTTTTCCCATGGAGCATTGCCTGTAAGTGCATAATTTTCAGATTTTGCCTTTTTTAGTTTCTGCTGCAGTTTTTCAGTTTGGCCACTCATGTTTTAGCCCCGATGAATAGGACCTGTTGTTTCAAGGTGCAGTTGCAGAAGATATACCTCACCCGCATGAACGACAGCAAAAAATGGAGGCAGTTTCTGTGCGGCCTCCTCATGGCTTCCACATAAGCCTCAATATAAAGGTGGATCTTAAAGGAGGATCTCCTCAATGAGAACTAGTAGTCCACAGAAATGGCAGCAGAAGAAGGGATTGGGGATGAGGAAGTCTGACATTGCCCTCTGACTTTTGTCATCAGCGGACAGTCAGCATGCCTAGATCGAGTGTTTATGGACTCACCAAGTCTCCAGGGGGACCTACTGTATGAATCTAGACAACCCCCTTGAAATGTCGGACTAGCCAGATGGTACATGGGGATCAAAGGGAACAGGTGTTTTTTTTTCTATTTTGGAAGACGGCTTCCATTCCCTGACCCCATCCACATATGCGCAGTCCTCAGTGCAGGGCCACTCTGCCACGTATCTGTAGTAGCCCACTAGTCCTGCAGCTCTACCTCCATCCCTTGCCTCGTCCTGGTCCTGTTCAGTGAGTGTGCCTATGGGTGGGTATGGGCTTATATTTGCGCTATTGACACTAAAGACTAGTATCCCCTCAATATCAGTACTATGGGGTAAATGTGTTTGATTGCAATGTACAATTTCACAACATATATCCTGCTTTTCCATCTAGGAGGCTGAGATATGTTGAGCTTTTGGGTAGGGTTCCTCAAAATGCCATGGTGGTCATCTTTACAGCATCAGTGCAGAGATGATAGATACAGCCTCTGGCTGCTGTGAAACTACAACTCCCAGTATGATCCATTCATGTCTATGAGAGTTTCCAAAATGGCCCAGCAAGTGCATGTCTTGTAAGGGTATTTTAAAGAACTGATTTGTTCTGTCCCCTTTAATTCTGTCTCTTTTTTATCACTTTTAATATTCTGTGTAATAAAGTGTTCCTTGTAATGTAGTGGGTTAGAGATAGTTAGCACCCATCCCTCATTGTGCTGATAAAACCACATTCCTGAGTGATCTCAGAAATGTGGGCTGCACGCTGGAGGAGGGTCTGAAAGGTATTACTCTGGTTTGCACCAACAATTAGGTGGCACTCTATTGAAGACTTAATTCTAGGTAAGATGAATTGATTTGCCCTATCTCTTGTACACCCTGGGGTGTCGTTCATGTGCAACAAAATGGCCGACCGGAGTTCTAACCCATATTGAATATGTAGACCTGTGATAATTATTTAGTTTTTACTCTGCTGTATGTGATTTTTCTGAATTCTCTTATACCTAATCACACTTAGTAAACATATTTATTCACTTAGCCTGCATAAGCTTATTCATTCTCAAATCTTTTGAATTCACATTTTGAAACAGTTCACATGCTAGGAGTTGTCGTTTCACAATAGTTGGAGTGCTGGTGGTTGCTGACCCCTGCTTGTTAGGTAAAGAAAATCACTGGTGGCCATCAGTATCACAACCCTACCAATCAGTTCCCTATATCTCAGCTTCCTGGATTCCTTGGCGTGTGACACGAGAAGGGTAGTTTGATCAAGGACATACCTGAATTTTTATGTTGTCTTGATTTGTATAATGTGTGCATCTTGTGCTTCCTTATTTCCATATTCCCTTGTTTTCCTTTCTGTGACCTGTTGATTTTGCAGATGACCAGGCTCATGGTCCAGAGCTGCTGGAGAAGCTTCATCAATCATACTCAAAGGAGATAGAGTGTGGAACGATAGGCCGGCTGGAGCAGCTGCACTCCTTGTTATCAGGCAGACTTAAAGTATGGATGTATATATACAGTATATATATATATATATATATATATATAGTATTATTATTCTTGCTTCGGTGCTTTACTTATGCATTTGCTTTGCAAATCCTATATGTATATTACTACAAGATCCACGGGTTAGCCCCATCGTCATTCAGTGAGGCTGATCCTCTGCTTTTTCACACAGAATAAGTTGCATGCTACTAAGTTCCGCTGAAAATTTTCTTTTTCCATGCCACAGCTGTAAATCTGTAGAAAGTTTCCATAACTTGTGGATGGACTGCAGAAATCCCATTCGTATCCATGGCATGCAGATTATCATTGTATTTATTGTGAATGTCACACCCAAATCCATGTCAAAATCCTGACTGTGTGACTGGGCCTTAGGGTCCTCGATCTGCAGCCTGGTACTCCCATTCAGGACCAACTCTAGGTGTATAAGAACCCCTGGCAGACCCAACTCTAGGTGTATAAGAACCCCTGGCAGACTCAACTCTAGGTGTATGAGAACCCCTGGCAGACCCAACTCTAGGTGTATGAGAACCCCTGGCAGACCCAAATCTAGGTGTATGAGAACTCCTGGCAGACCCAACTCTAGGTGTATGAGAACCCCTGGCAGACCCAACTCTAGGTGTATGAGAACCCCTGGCAGACCCAACTCTAGGTGTATGAGAACCCCAGGCAGACCCAACTCTAGGTGTATGAGAACCCCTGGCAGACCCAACTCTAGGTGTATGAGAACTCCTGGCAGACCCAAATCTAGGTGTATGAGAACTCCTGGCAGACCCAACTCTAGGTGTATGAGAACCCCTGGCAGACCCAACTCTAGGTGTATGAGAACCCCAGGCAGACCCAACTCTAGGTGTATGAGAACCCCAGGCAGACCCAACTCTAGGTGTATGAGAACCCCTGGCAGACCCAACTCTAGGTGTATGAGAACCCCTGGCAGACCCAACTCTAGGTGTATGAGAACCCCTGGCAGACCCAACTCTAGGTGTATGAGAACCCCTGGCAGACCCAACTTTAGGTGTATGAGAACCCCTGGCAGACCCAACTCTAGGTGTATGAGAACCCCTGGCAGACATTCACAGTGGATCCCCTGTTTACCCTAACTTTACCTACATCTCCATGGGTCCACCAAACCCATTGGGCCCTGACATGTGCCACCTGTTAGCCGTACTGTTTTTTAGGTTATACGTACGTTTAAAAAAAAATCTGATTGAAATAATTCCGTTGTTTATCATTTTACAGGACGATACAGTGCAAAATAGGGTTGACCCGGAGAATTATGGAGGTTCACTCCTGCACCTCGATATAGAACAACAAGACAAAGCAGTGAGTGACAGGAGGAAGAGCGGTGGGTACTGCACAAGATACAGCTTGTCTCCTTACACCGTCGATTCAGACAGGTATTACACCTAGTCACCTACCGTTTCCCCTGTATGACAGTATACTAATGTTCCAGTTATTCAGCTGTCAAATATATGAATTTAATAGAGGTTTTCCGTGAGTTAAATCTGATCACATGTTTGAAGAGTCCGCAGCACCGATAAGCACTGCAGCCGCTTCATACTATACCAAGCACAGCGCCGCACAATGTATAGCGGCTCAATCGCATTCACTTCAATGGGACTAAGCGGCACAAAGGCCGATGGACGTGACGGTTCTCGCAGAGGAAAAGGCTGCATCTTTTGCCCGAGTGCCGCAACTCTTTCCAACAGCTAATCAGCAGGGATCCTGAAGGATGCCAACCCCCGGTCATATATTGATGACCTATCCTGAAGATAGATGATCACTATTTAATTATTAAATTAATATTTATTTAATTATAAATATGTAATATTTAATATCCAGAAAACGCCTTTAAAGGGGTATTTTGGTTGTAAAAGCTTCTCCCCTGTCCACATTGTAATCTCTGTCACCATTGCAGACACAGGAAACATCATCAGTAAGATCTCATAGGCTATTTGTTAAGCATCCCATGAGGAACTGACCGTTGAAACTGATGGGCTCACCTCTACAAGGGGTTGTCTTCTGCTGGACCTTTAGGGCCTTTTTTTGTGTCAACGAATTGGCCCACTGGAGGATCCTTCTATAGCCAGAAGTGCAGGGATCAGCAACCTCCGGAACGCCAGCTGTTCTAAAACTACAACTCCCAGAATCCTCCTTTCACTTCTATAGCAGTTACAAGAATAACTGAGAATATGTACATGCTGGGAGTTGTAGTTTCACAGCAGATGGTGTGCTGAAGGTTGCTGGCCCTTGCAGTGGCACAACAGAGCTCCCATTTTAGTTCTCCTCCAGTAATAGATGATAGACACGGGTAGGCGGCCCCCTGTATGGTATATAAAAACTGACCATATTTTTACTCCAGTGACTGCGGGACTTCAAAATCAACTCCTGGATTGAAGCCCACAAGACAAAATTCTTCCCTGAGCCTAACACCTTTTCACCATTTGAGGACCCCAAAACAACGGGTCAGTGATATGGTTGTTTTGTCTTAGATGCTAAAATTAGAATAGATGATTGCTGGTAGCATGTTGGTGTACTTATCACTCAGCAGGTTGGTGGTGGTGGTCACACTATGGAGAAACCAAGGACCAAGTATGGAGGCTACGTCTGCAACCACTGCTAGGTTATAAAGAGGACAAATGGGCAATTACACACAAGCATCTACTGGCTCCGTAAAATGTTCAGGACATCCTGACATTTTTATCGCGAATATTAGCACTTCGGAAATTCACGGATATCTAGAATTTAGTGCTATATATTCGTAAACGTGAATATTCTAGATTTTTTCTTCATCAGTACCCATGATCCCTCACTGCTTCTTGCTTGTGGGCCAATGAGAAGGCTGCAATATCTTTGACTTTAGGAGTAGTGTTGATTGCGAATTTTCGTATTGCGAATTTTTTTATGGAATTCTCGAATTTATGGGGAATAGTCGCCCAAAAATTCGCAAAAATATTGCGATTTCGAATATTGCCCATGCCACTTATCACGAAAGATCATCTCAATACACCAGCACTGTGCGGATCAAAACCAACAGCCATATACTGTCTCCATTCACCTCAGATGGAACAGTAGGATGTGGGTGAATATTTGGGCTGATATTATTTGGGCACAGAATGGTATATTGGTTGGACACTATATAATTTTGCTGTTTATCACCGTTTGTCAGCATTATTTGGGAACTGAATGGTTTTATTCATTAGGCATTGTATAACTTTGCTATTTAATCACTATATGGCAGCATTATTTAGGCACTACATAGTGGTATTGGTTGGGCATTGAACAACTTTGCTATTTGAGCACTGTGTGGCGGTATAATTTGGCACTAAATGGTTTATTAGATGGGCATTGTACAACTTTGCTATTTAATCACTATATGGCAGCATTATTTGGGCACTGTATGGTGCTATTAGATGTGCATTGTACAACTTTGCTATTTGATCCCTGTATAGCAGTATTTTTTGGGCACTGCATGGTGTTAGTAGTTGGGAATTGTACATCTTTGCTATTTTAGTACTGTAAATGGTATTATTTGGGTAATATATGGTGTTAAGGGGTTAGCTACCATGGCAAGCAGGGGAAGCAGCTGCTATGGGGCCCGAACTCAGAAAGGGGCCCGGTTGGAAGACAAATGAATTAATGTCCAAAGATGGAGGAGTGCCAGTGTGAACCAGCACCTGAAGGAGGTCCATCGCTATGTTTGCTATGGGACTTCTGCAACATCTATTCATAAAACCTGCATTATCATTACAAGATTGTAATGATGGCAAAATAACCATCTGTTTACTTGTCCCTCCATTAGACAGTTAATTATCCCTCCAAAGAAGGCACACCGACCATGTTGTTTCCAAATTCCTTTAATCGGAGACGCTCCCTATCTGTCCTGCCGCTCAGCCCTGAAGCCCTGGAAGAGATTGCTGCTAGAACGAAAAGCATCTCTCTGGTTGCAGCCAAGAGACGTTCAAACGTTGCCAGCGCCGAGTCTTCATTCATCTTAAAGAAAGAGAATGGCTTCCCCTCATTGCATGTCCCAGAGACCCCGAGGATCGTACTTCTTCCACCTGTAAGGAAGGCTGTGAGCACAGAAAGCCTGGCCGCAATAGCTCCAAGGAAAGATGAGGACACGAAGCTCCTCGCCTCTGCCAGTTCAAAAAAACTCCAAATCCAAAAAAGCTTCTGGGGAAAAAGGTCCCGCTCATTTGAAGCTGCCTCTTCACAGGTAACTGCGCTGTTGTTTACATTGTGAGCTTCTAGTTTGGGATGCCTTATGAAGAAGAGGGTGGGAGACCAGGGAGAAGTCATGCACTAAAGAAGAGGGTGGGAGACCAGGGAGAGGTCATGCACTGAAGAAGAGGGTGGGAGACCAGGGAGAGGTCATGCACTAAAGAAGTGGGTGGGAGACCAGGGAGAGGTCATGCACTGAAGTAGAGGGTGGGAGACCAAGGAGAAGTCATGCACTGAAGAAGAGGGTGGGAGACCAGGGAGATGTCATGCACTGAAGAAGAGGGTGGGAAACCAGGGAGAGGACATGCACCGAAGAAGAGGGTGGGAAACCAGGGAGAGGTCATGCACTAAAGAAGAGGGTGGGAGACCAGGGAGAGGTCATGCACTAAAGAAGAAGGTGAAAGACCAGGAAGAGGTCATGCACTGAAGTAGAGGGTGGGAGACCAGGGAGAAGTCATGCACCCAAGAAGAGGGTGGGAGACCAACGGGAGGTCATGCACTGAAGTAGAGGGTGGGAGACCAGGGAGAGGTCATGCACTAAAGAAGAGGGTGGGAGACCAACGGGAGGTCATGCACTGAAGTAGAGGGTGGGAGACCAGGGAGAGGTCATGCACTAAAGAAGAGGGTGGAAGACCAGGGAGAGGTCATGCACTGAAGAAGAGGGTGGAAGATCGGTGACATTTCATCGTTTTTTTTTAGCATCCCAACCCCTACAGTGCCCCCAGTACTTATATGACCCCTCTGTAGTGCCCCCAGTGCCACATGTGACATCATGCTGCTGGGTGCGTCAAGTCCTTCCATTTCCCTTCCCACGTCCTTCAGTGGGTTTAAATGGATGAGATAAATATTGGGTGCACTCCTGTCTTTAAAGCCGTTAAGAATGGGCCCATTAATTTTAATGGGGTCGGTCTGACCGTAAAAACGGCCCAAAATAGGACAACCTACTTTTTTTATGGTCGTAATTCACCGGCCGTTAAAAAAATGGCCATGTGAATAGACTCATATACTTTGATTGGTTCTAAAAACAGCTGTGCTGCATTCACACAAAAGTAAAAAAAATGGCCATTAAAAACGGGCACACTGTCAGTTTTTCACGGCTGTTTTGCCATGAAAAACTGACAGTGTGGCCATGTTTCCGTTTTTAACTGCCATGTTACCTCCGTTTTTAACGGACTTTAAAAAATGGCCATTAATAAACAGTTGCCTTTCTTTTTTTTTTTATACTGAGTGCCCTCAGTATATATTATGCCCACCCCCCCCCCACAGTGCCCTGAGTATATATAATGCCCCTCTATTGTGCCTACCTGGACATATAATGGCACCTTTAGTGCCACAGTATCTATAATAGCCCCCATAACTCCCTCGGTATATATAATGGTCCCATAGTGCCTCCTGTATATATTTCCTCATAGTGCACTTTGTATTTATGTCCTCACAGTGGCCATAATAATGCCCCTCACACCACCTCCATGCCCGCTAGGGTGGGTTCACATCACCTGTCTGCCTGTGAAAACTGCCAAAAACAGGACACGTCCTATTTTTTAATGGCCACCATTCAGTGGCCGTTAAAAAATGGCCATGTGGACAGCTCCATTGACATTATTTGGCTCTGAAAACAGCCGTCTGAGATAAAAATGGCACTCACATGGCCTATTTAGGCTATTTTCATGTGAATATAGCCTCAGTGAACCTCTGTTTTAATGGCTTTCGCAAAAGCAAACTGACAAAATGTGTTTCAATGAAGGGAACTCCAAATTAAATAAAAGGCAAAGCGTGGTTACTGATCAGTCTGTTCTAATGAAAGATTAGCTGCCTCGACGCTAACAACTTTTAGAAGACATGTTATACAGACGGGTAAAGCTGGAAAAGTCTACAAAAGCATTGCTAAGGTCTTGCAGGACCAGGGACAGTCACACTCGTGTCATTGCACCAGGTAGTCAGGTATTGTGATGACCTACTCATACGGGGTTTGATCTTACAGAACATATGGTTATGGCGAAACTTTCTTTCAGCTGACAAAGTCTCACAGCATGCAAAGAGCCTATCCCGACAGACCTCATTGGACATCACCTCATTCCGGATTTCCCACCAAGCCAACACGAATTGCCTCTAAAGACAAGATCGTGTTGAATACCAAGACATATGTGAGGCCCAAGGGGAAGAAGAGTATTCCTAACAACGTGCCACCAGCAACCATGATGCCTGAGAACTGTGATCAACAAACCGGTATATGTTCATCTCTTCTGGTTTCTGCATATGCACAATAGACTGTACATCGATAGCATATTTAGAGGGGAAACATTGTTAACACCTTGGGGATCTAAAGTCCACCACGCCACACACCTCTGTTGTATATAGCTGGCCATACATAAAGTGGTGACTCTACAACATGGAAGGTCAACAAATAGTTGAGGGACCTCAAAGCAGAATCTGGAATGGGGCCACTTAGTCTTACCATTGCAGTCCACAGTTAGCTGCTGCTCTCAATGTTCTTCACATACCTTTATCATTTTGCACATAATTTTGATGCTCTTTGAACTGAACAGAAGCCTCTTAACTGGAAGGCAATGGTCAGGGAGACATAATTAACTATCAGCCACCTGCAGAGGTGACGTTCCTGGGCCCCAGCACAAAATGTATAAGAGAGCATAGGCCATGGACGTAAATTTGGTTTGGGTTTTAGTAGTGCACGCTGAGACAGGATTCTATAAGAAGCTTTAAACAAATACCTAAGAATATGATTCATTTGTCTTCTCAGGAGAAGGTCCTCTTCAGGTTCTTCAGGTCAACAGGACGCCTCCCAGTATGATCCAACAGATCAATGCAGGATCAGAGAAGGGCCAAGTCCTACACAAGAGAGTCAAAGGTCAGCCATGAGAACTGTCATTGGCCCTGTATTCCCGGCTTGACACTACTTGCTTCCGCCATATAGCGATATGGTCTCATGGTCCAACTGAATCAACTTGCAGGATAGCAGGCTGAACTGGAGTGACGGATGATTTTTTTTCAGCCTTACAAACTATGGCGGTCATTTACGAAGAGATATACGCCACTTTTTTGGTGTATATCAGGCGCAGATTCAGTCGCACACCATGTTGTGGCAGAATCTGCGACTTCTTTCGTGCTCACGCCAGGTCTAAAAAAGGGGGCATGGCATGGGCGGAGAAGGGGATGGGCCGGCAGACCCGTCTTATTCATAATTTTTGTCTGGTTTGGGAGTAGAAAATGGTCTAAATGTAAGACAGCCAGGAAGTTGTCTCATATTGAGAATCAACGGTGGATCCGCCAAAGTTATGTAGAGGCCAGCGCTTCTACATAACTTCGCCGATCCACCGCCAATAAATGAGCCCCTATGTTAACCATGCAGACACTCTCATTTTTAGGTATATAATGACAGAAAGTCTTGGTCTCCCAGTCTCCTTCTAAGCCCACAAGTCTGTTTATCAGTATGTTCTCTGAAAAATAGACCACGCGTTTTACAGTATTACAACCATCTAATACCTTGGCTGTGCTGAGTCCGCCAGATTGTGAGCAGCTCCCTTGTTCAGGTTCATACACATGGGGTACATTGCAGGGTTCCTCTACATGGTCCTTGCAATGATGTCAATCTGGGGAAGGTAAGCCCTGAGGGTGTATACTGACAGGTGTTGCTGTGCTTCGTGCGTGTATATCCCTATTGAATATTGGGATTATTGCACAATGGGCAGCAGAGTCCATATGCCATTCTCCATGCTGTCTCCTAACGGATCTGTGACGTCTTTCAACGATCAACCTAAGAGCCACGGAAAAGAATAATTGGGATGAATATTTTATGACTCAGCTGGAGCTATCTCGAGGGCTTGTGAAGCTCACATATGTTTCCGGCGACCAGCGGCTTATACGTCTTTTACTTCTGTAACAAAAGCGTTTCTGAAATACCTTATGTTATCCTACTGGATAATCCATACACCAGAAGAGGTTGTCAGGCAGCCTTCCTCATGGTGTAAAATAATCAAATAATGGAAAAAAAAACAATGTTAAGAAAAAAGGGGTTCAGGTGCACGCCCCCATGGCTGTAATGCAACAACAAACAAGGACTACAAGTAGCAGCACGCTGTCATGCGCATAAATGCAAAATGCATCACTGCTATAGGAAAACTAGGAGCTTTCTGTGCACCCTTGATCAAAATTGTGTCGGGCGACAAGGTGGCTTCCAACAGATGGTACCCAAACTATCAGACTTTTCTCTCCTGGGCCTAAACCTAAAAAATGTCAGGGCAATATAGAGTCCAGCTGTATAATGGTCTGATTAAAAGCAGATGGGCAGAAGTGCAGGGTCCAAAAGGGGACAGCCGCTCCCCCAAATGTACAATGCAATACAATAACCAATACTGACTATACCAGTACCTCATCACTCCCTTCCCAGTTCCCTCGATGCACAGGAAATGACTGCTCGGCTAATCAGCGTCCATTGCAGGGACCACTCAGCCAGCGATTGGCTCAGTGGTCACTTCCTGCGTGTCAAGAGACTTCAGGAAGTGGAGTGACAAAATGGGAGCTGCGGTGGACCGGTAAGGTGGGTGCCATGCCATATGGGTGGAGACTATAACATTTTTGACCCTTTAAAAAAAATGTTAATTGCCCAAACAACCCCTTTAACACTTCACAGAAACGAATGTATGCACAAAGGCCTTGGAAACCATGAAGACATCGCTGCAAACATTACTAAAGTCCTAGTTAAAATATAACTTTCCTTCATTCCCTTTTTAAAAGGTCATCCAACAAAACAAATCAAAGATCAACAGCAATGCAATCAGTCCGGTGCCGCACTTGTTTCACTGGTCCAAGGCTCGACTATTTTACCGTTTTTGATCGGTTGCTTTTTTTTTTTTTTATATGGGGTTTTAAGAGCTTTATCTTCGTTTTCTTATTCTATTATTCAAGTCATTTTTGCCTTTTTTATCATGATGCATTGGGCTTTATTTTTGTGACATTTTTTATATCAGTATTTTTAATTTTGGAAGGGTGAAATCACTGGAAAATATTTTTTAAAAATCATCCTTTTCAAAAAACATTTTTTTTTTAAAGCACAAAAAGCCCCACTAAAATACATTTTTAAAAGGGTTCATGATTGATAGATCATCAAGGGGGCACCTAGCCTTTCTGATGCTTGAGGCGAAAACTGAAATGGCGTCCCCCCTACCGAATGCCAATTTTTTAACCTAACCCCCTTCCCTTCAGCCCATGGCCCTTCGGCTGCCCCCCCCCCTTGCCCCCTACCTGGTGCTACATGAGGCGATCGCCTCACAAGGCCTCATTGGTGGTGCACCCCTGTAGATCATCAATATCAGATCGCCAGGAGACCCCCACCGATCAGCTGTCTGAAGGGGAGCTAGTTTGAGCGATGCATCGCCTACAGTGTTAACCAGTGTGCCGCAACGGTGCAGGGTAATTACAGCTACCTCCCCCATTCAAGTGAATGTGAGAAGAAGCTGTAATTACCCTCAGGACAGGTCATCTATATCATGAACCCGAACAAACCCTTTAAGTTGTGTCCCCCTTTCCGATAGTCATTTATATATCTGGGATGCATAGTTTTGAGCCATCAGGGTGGGGATAGGGCTGTAGTCTGTGCTGGTAGCACCGTTTTTGGTTCTTTGTTTTTTTTATTTTTTTTATTTTGTATATATTTTTTGGTACATTTTTATACTTTGTCCCCTATAACGTCATAAGAGATCTTTATAGGACATTTTACCATGAAATAATTTTTTTTTTATTGCTGATTTCTCTTGGGGCTGACATGAGATGATCCCCGGGGACTGGAGGAACACCATACTTAGCGCCATACTTACAATGATCAAGGCAGAGATAGTAATGGACCATCTCTGTACTCTCTATGGCGAATCCAGCTGTCTCTTACAGTCTCCTCTCCACTCCTGGAGCTGTGTGAATTTCGTGCGGCTGCCGAGATGTTTAGCAACATCTCCACAGAGTTATATCTGGGCCAGCTGGACGTTTGAAGATCTTCGGTGGTCTGCAACTAGTTATGCCAGAGGAAAAGATGAAATTATTATTTTCAGCCTGTATAAACCCAGATCATGCTGGAAGATTATCCGTTGAGTGTTTTTTTTTTTTTTCTTGAAATAGTCACTAACTTTTCACACAACTTTGCTTAAATCAATAGTACAAGCGACTGCAACAATAAACTTTACAGTATGTCTTATCAATGAGAAATGTCTAGTGCTCTTGTTATCAAATGTTTTCCTCTCCCCTCCCTGGTAATTGCTTTTCACTTTTAAAGCTACAGCACTTGCATTTAGTTCTGAGACAGACCAGCTCTGTCAACATTATATAACACATGTCAATACAAGTCTATGGAGAGGGGAGGGTGGGAGGAGTGAGCAGCAGCAGGAGTGAGACAGAGGGATGACACAGCTACATATCAAGTTTCTATCTCAGCACAAGTGGTAATTTCAGACACATACAAACCAGTACTTCTCTGTTACTTCTTTGTAATGTCCTCCATGATCCCGGGGCTGGTTCTGAATGAGTCAAAGAAGGTTAGGAAGCAGATTCTCCTCTACTTTCTGTGTGCAGTGGGTAGCAGAACTGCAAACTAGATGTTGTATTTTAACTAGGGGTTTAGTAAAGTATGCATAGATTTCCTAATGCACACACTTGGCGGAAAGTGATGCCTAGCCTAATGCAATGGAACATCCAAGCAATCATGGCTGCCATAACAGTTCAATAGTCAGAAGGAAGATAGTTGAAAGAAGGAAGCATCTTGATTCTGCATGTGACAAAGATTTTGGAGCATCGTCTTTATTCAGAGAAGATGGGAAACAGGCAGCAGTGTATCTACCGTAAAGACAAGGTATGGGACTTATACAGTTGCCACTAGGGGGCTCACTGTAGAAACATTCATTCACAGTCTCCTCTGAGTTCAGTACAGTTTAGCTCCCCCTAGTGGTGGGTTCAGGTAGCCGAAACTGTATAATTTATCAACTCAGAGCTCCCTATACAGATATTTTATTAAGTTAATGATTATTATTAAATGAATCACTACAAAATATTGGATTAAAAACAGACTTAAAGGGATTGTTCCTTTACAATATATTATCCCCTATCCACAGGATCTGATTTGCAGGGGTCTGACTGAGAACGAAGGCTCGTGTTTCACCATTTCAATGAAGTGGTGGACACGCATGTGCTGTGACGCTCCATTTAGCTCTATGGGCCACCATGCGCCATTTCTAGCACTCCAGTGGAGTTGAATGGAGCAGCATGTGGGTCTACCGCTCCATTCAAATGGGGGGGGCACGGGCTCTTGTTGTCGTGATCCCAGTGGTCCGATTGTCAGACAGCATGACCGACGCTGCGCCTGTTCATACCCGTGTCTCATGTTTTCAAATTTTCTAGGTCCAGGAGAAGTCGCAGCTGGCAAATCCAGATTTCCAGGAACTCTACACCCCGCGGGTAAAATCCCATCAAGGCAGAAGAACAGGAGGAAATGACCGGACTGGAAAACGTCAAGAACCTGTGAATTGTGTATAAGTGAAATCTTGTATAAAACATAACTTAAGAAGATGAGTCCATTGGTTTCTCTTGTACGTTGTAACGGAACGCCTGGCACCCCGACTGGGCACTCCTAGCACTTCCCGAGGGCTCAAAGCACTCCACCAGACACCATGACCACCACAGACCCCACGAACCGCCGCAGTTTGGTTGGGGCCTCGCCGTCCTCCACCCACAGTGGTCCCAAGCCCGGGCTTCAGCTTCCAGTGGGTGAAACTCTCCTAAATCCAGAGAGCAGGAACCAGGAACGAGTTCTTACAAGATCTTATACTCCGGGGAGTATTGTGATATAGCAATCCCCAAGAGCGTAGTTATCCCGACCCCCAACATTTGAGCCAAGACTTCATGAAGGGGTAAAGCAGAACTCTTTATTGGGGCTACATGTCAGCCTTTTATGCAGGTCTTCCAGCAAGGGACGCTCCTCCTGGGGACCTTGTGGAAGACTCAGACAGTTTTTACAACAGCCAATCACATACATTTACAGTATTGAAACACTCCCAGCAATTGTACACAATCCACCCCCGCCTGTGATACAATCAACAACACAATAGGCATTGTCTGTGATATTTTTAACACACACACTGGGATAACTAAATCATTCACAGGCAGAAAACACACATTTTTCCCAACCACACGAAAATACCCCATAAAAATCACAATCTGGGTGAACAACCTATCCAAAAATCACCCAGATCGGTTCAGGAATTTCCTGGAAGTCTTATTTTTGCCCCACCATGCACATGGTCCCATACCCAAAATAGTTCCATACACTCGACGGCAAAACACTGCTGAACAATTTAAGATGGCCGCCGCCTTTAAAATCCAATATGACCGAATAGTGTCCCAGGGGCCGTAGTCACAGGGCAAGCAGGCCTCTCCAACTCCCAGTGACGAAAGGGCTTTCGTCACACATCTTTCCTCCCAGGGGAAGACTAACCAGGTACCTGACCTCCTGTCGGTCAGTACCTGAGTTAGTCGAGAAGCCCACCCACAACCAAATACTGGACCTGTCGAATTGGGAAGCCTGTCTCTGTCCAGTGAGTCCATCAAGGTTGTGTTGGTAACTGGTACTCCCGGTCTCTGTGTTGCTCTCTGGCCTGGAGTGGAGGTTGCTTTGTGGGCAGAGATCAGCGGTACTCTGCCCTGGTGCCAGCGCTTCAGCTGGGCAAACTGGTGTGCAGTCCTGCCCTGTAACAAAGGGAAAGGTAGGGCATAGGCCAGCGGCGCTTTGCCCGGATGCCAGCTCTTCTGCTGGGATGTGGTCAGGGAATCCTACCCCCAGGACCTGGTTGCAGATCTGCTGTGGAGAGGAGGGATCGCTTACCTCCTCCTCCTGGCATTCCGGTTGGGTTGGTTGGGGATCTGTACTGGCCGTCCTGCATTCCTGTAGGTCTGGTGCAGAGACCGCGGTCCTATCCGCACCATCGGAGTTAGGTCTGCTGTCCTCCTGTGGTTGGGGAGAGAGACCAGTTGTCTCCTCTCCCTGCAAATCATAATGCCACTGAGAGCAGGACCAGTGCCTTTGAAATCCAATATGACCAAATAGTGTCCCAGGGCAAGAGGCTGGCAAGCAGGTCTTTCCAACTCCCAGTGACGAAGGAGCTTTCGTCACATACGTGATGTGAGAAGCTTTGCAACATATTGTGTGAGTCGATCGCTCAACGTTTTCAGGCTCTCTGCTTGCTGTTGGTGAACTGAAACACCATGGTTTACATCCTGCAGTTCAAAACTCGTACTCACCATGTTTGACTATGGGCTCATGCACATGGACGTATTTTTGTTCCGTTCCCGTTCCATTTTTTTTTTTAGGTCCATATGCGAAACCATCCACTTTAATGGGGCTTGAATAAAACCGGAAATGACTCAGTGTGCATTCTGTGTTCGTATGTCCGTTCCGCAAAAAGGATAGAACATGTCCTATTCTTCTCCGTTTTGCGGACAAGGACAGGCATTGCTACAATGGATCTGCAAAGAAAAAAAAAGATTAAATACAGACATCACACGAATATCATACTTTTTTATTTGCGGATCCGTGTTTTTCAAATCGTAAAATGCATACGATCGTGTGCATGAGCCCTAACACAGGGGTAAAAGGAAATTTCAGTCTAGAATATGCCAACACTTTACGATTGTGGGAATCTGACCTCATGGACCCCCATCAGTCCTCAGAATGAAAGGGCTGCAGCGCGAATTTAGCCCTGCAGCTGAGTCACTGTTTTTCAGTGGGTGGTCGGAAGCAGATTTAGTACTGTGACCCCTTAATTCTCAAGATTTGCCTCAAATATTACAAAGGCATGGTCTATACCTACTTTTAATACCCCTTTAAGACTATTACGGCTGTCTCCTGTAAATAGCCGTATCTCTTTAATTGGGCATGACTAGGACAAGTTTACAGTTCAGGAATGCGTATAATTAATGCTTCTATTCACTGACAGCCAACAGAGGTCTGAGCAAAAGGAGGAGCCAAAACAAATACAACAAAAGCTGTAGAACTTTCCATTACACAAGTATTAAGCATTTTTACAATAAAACCATTAAAACCGTCAATGCCAACTAGCGTCGGACTGAAGTCACTTGGGCCCAAAAGAGGAAATGATTCTGTGGACCCACCCTCTGTGTATATAGGACCTTAAAGGGGTTATTTGACCCCTGAAATGCCCCCCCCCCATATGCCCAGGCCCCTCACACATAATGTACTTACCCTGCTCCCTGCAACCCGTGTTGCTTCTGAAGCCCGCACGGCCACTGCTGCATCTCCCTGTCACCCGCGATGCTAGGGGGGCTCATCCCCTTCACTACCTGCTATTGGCTGTCCCTCCCGACGCGGGATGTTTTCATCCACGCGACAGGGAGATTCAGTGGCGGTCGTGCGAGCTTCAGAAGCGACGCGGCCGTCAGGGAGCGAGATAAGTACATTGTGTGTGAGAGGCCCGGGCGTATGGGGGTGGGGGCATTTCAAGGGTCGGATTACCCCTTTAAGGGCCCTGTTTATTAGGGGTCCATTATTGTCAGCGCTTGGATCCACTGGTGGGCCAGTCCGACCCTGGAGCCAACTAATATTGGCGCAAGGGGTCTACATGTGTCATGGACGTACCGAGACATACGGACGTCCGGGCGACAGTGAGTGGCAGGAGATCTGTGAGACTGGAAACACGTGGTTTATGCCTCTTGCACATGACCGAATGCCCTCCGAGACATATGGTCCGTGAGCGGCATTAATCATGCGCACGGCAGCGCACAGCATCATAGATTACAATGATGCTGTGCACGTCGGGCCGCCCGCGGGACTATAATGGCTTTTTTGACACACTTTTTCTTTTTACTGTGTTCACCTCAGGGGTTAGGCCATGTGATATTTTTATACAGCAGGTTCTTACGGACGTGGCAATACCTAGTATGTATACTTTTTTTAAGCTATTTAAGGGCTCTTTCACACCTGCGTTTTTGTTTTCCGGCATAGAGTTCCGTCGTCGGGGCTCTATGCCGGAAAAATCCTAATCAGTTTTATCACCATGCATTCTGAATGGAGAGAAATCCGTTCAGGATGCATCAGGATGTCTTCAGTTCAGGACCGGAACGTTTTTTGGCCGGAGAAAATACCGCAGCATGCTGCGCTTTTTGCTCCAGCCAAAAATCCTGAACACTTGCCGCAAGGCCGGATCCAGAATTAATGCCCATTGAAAGGCCTTAAGCTAAACGTCGTTTCGGCGCATCGCCGGATCCGACGTTTAGCTTTTTCTCAATGGTTACCATGGCAGCCAGGACGCTAAAGTCCCGGCTGCCATGGTAAAGTGTAGTGGGGAGCGGAGGAGCAGTATACTTACAGTCCGTGCGGCTCCCGGGGCGCTCCAGAGTGACGTCAGGGCGCCCCACACGCATGGATCACGTGATCCATGCGCATGGGGCGCTCTGACGTCATTCTGGAGCACCCCGGGAGCCGCACGGACTGTAAGTATACTGCTCCCCCGCTCCCCACTACTACTATGGCAACCAGGACTTTAATAGCGTCCTGGCTGCCATAGTAACCTCAAAGCATTTTGAAGACTGATCAGTCTTCAAATGCTTTCAGTTGTCTTGCGTTGTTACGGATCCGGCGGGCACTTCTGGCGGCGGAAGTGCACGCCGGATCCTAACAACGCAAGTGTGTAAGAGGCCTAAGTTTTACACAATAACAGCATTTAAAAAAAAAAAAAAAAAATCATGTTTTAGTGTCTCCATAGTCTGAGAGCCAAAGTTTTTTATTTTTCTTAGGTAGGGTAGCATTTTTGCGGGATGAGATGACGGTTTGATTGGCACTATTTTGGGGTGCACATGACTTTTTGATCGCTTGCTATTACACTTTTTGTAATGTAAGGTGACCGAAAATGGGTTTTACACCGTTTTTTTATTTTTTTATGGTGTTCACTTGAGGAGTTACGTCATGTGTTTTTTTTTTTTTACAGCAGGTCTTATGGACACGGCGATAATATATGGAAAAGGAAAAAAAATTAGGAAACCTAAAACTTCACTTTTAATAAAAAATCAAAAAAATTGGATTACTAAACACACTACAAAGAAAAAAACAGAGCAGTCTTACCATTGTGAAGATTGCTCAATCGACTGTACACAACCTGATAGCTGGCACCGCACTGTTGGTTCGCTTGGTGTCAGAAGGTGGTCGGGTAATGTCGTCAATTAACTGAGGGTATGGGGTGGACGGGGCAGGTGCCAAAAGGGATAACCAGATATGATACCAGGTGTGTATCCTTTTCCCTGTATGGCCCTGTCAGGTCTATTTTACCCTGAAAATCCTAACTAATACAGGGTCATCGCCCTGACAAGAGCGGCCCCGTCTGGAACCTATCCCTGTTGAAATAACCCTATAGAGCCCTGTAAGGGGAAAAGGGGGAAATGTACTAACTAACTCCTACCTAGTCCATGCAGTCTGACTCAACTCAAGTAGAGATGTTGGAAGTTTTCTAAATCCTAGTACCGACGCGTTTCATCATAGTAGAGTCCCCCCTAGAAACATCAGGGGACGGGGGGTAACCTTCATCAAATGCAGCCAGGGGCGTAGGAAGCCCCAAAAATCTGGGGGGGACAGCAGTTATGGGGCCCCTGTGTCCCCGCCCACCCTCAAGCCACACCCACATTTCTCCGCCCCCTCTCTTTATGGGCCAGTGGGTCCGGTTTAAAAAATAAAAAAAACACACACAAAACAAGAAACTTATACTTACCTCCATCAGTCACAGCGATGCAGGCCTCTTCCGGCCTGTGTCCTGCGCTGTACGGCTCACAGACGGCGCGATGACGTCATCGCGCCGCCTGTACCAACATCTGATAGGCTGCAGGCCAAGTGCCGGCAGCCTATCAGAGGAGCAGGGAAGGGAGACGCCTCTCCCTCTCCGCAGCACAGCCATCTGTATCGCTGTCCTGAGGACGGCGATACAGATGACTATGGAGATGAACGTTTCCACAATGGAAGCGTTCATCTCCCTGTGCCCCGCCACCGCCACACACATTGCGCTGCCGCTGGGGGGGATTTTTGCATACCTGTCCCCCCAGCATTATTTCTTGGGGGGATCTGACCCCCCCGCTTCCTACGCCCGTGGTGGCAGCGCAGTTTTGCCGGTGTGAGGCGGACGGGGCTATACCTAATATGTTTGAAATATTATTCCAAACAAAAAAGATCATGTTTTAGTGTCTATCATCCAAGAGCCATAGTTTTTTTTATTTTTTGGGCGATTGTCTTAAATATGGGCAACACGTTCTAGGACAGCTTGTATCCTGTTAGCAGAATATAAGATCTTATAGACCAACAGTCTCCAACTTGCGCCTCTCCAGCTGTTACAAAACTATCATTCCCAGCAGGATTCTGACAGACCATACATTTAGCAATGGCTTTAGGAAAGGTCTCTTAAAATCGGGGAACACTTTAATAAAAAAAAAAAAATTCCACTCCATAAATAACCCCCTCTTAGCAAACTGAAACGAATGGTAGGTAATGGTGTGAAACCGCTGCGTACGCGGCCGCCCTCAGTGACCACAAGCATCATGGCGGCCGCCGCCCCGTCACGTGGTCCGCGCCTCCTCTCTGGTCCTGGGAGTGTGGGCGGGGCTGCGGTCCCCGGCTCTGTGAGGGGATGAGGAGGTCGTATGTGGAGAGCTGGGGATCCGGGTTGAGCTGGCTGTGTGTCTGCTTCCTTCCCTAGACTCATGTCGGCGACGAGGGGCAACTGGGAGACGACATGGATCGGGTGTCGCGATAGAAAGGCATCCAGCTGGTGGCTAAGGTGCGGTATGTCGTGACCAATGCTGGCTTCTGCCTCGGTGATGGCGATTATAGACCCCATTTTTCCAGGGGCCTGGGGGAAATGTGCTGGGGCTGAAGAGCGATGGTAGATCAGCCTGTCCAGCGCCGAAGGGGTTACATTGTATATGATATGACTGTATATAGGTGCACTGTATGTATATACTCACTGTATGAATGTATATAGGTGCACTGTATGTATATACTCACTGTATGACTGTATATAGGTGCGCACTGTATGTATATACTCACTGTATGACTGTATATAGGTGCGTACTGTATGTATATACTCACTGTATGACTGTATATAGGTGCACTGTGTGTATATACTCACTGTATGACTGTATATAGGTGCACTGTGTGTATATACTCACTGTATGACTGTATATAGGTGCGTGCTGTATGTATATACTCACTGTATGACTGTATATAGGTGCGTACTGTATGTATATACTCACTGTATGACTGTATATAGGTGTGCGCTGTATGTATATACTCACTGTATGACTGTATATAGGTGCGCACTGTGTGTATATACTCACTGTATGACTGTATATAGGTGCGTGCTGTATGTATATACTCACTGTATGACTGTATATAGGTGCGCACTGTATGTATATACTCACTGTATGACTGTATATAGGTGCGCACTGTATGTATATACTCACTGTATGACTGTATATAGGTGCACTGTATGTATATACTCACTGTATGACTGTATATAGGTGCGTGCTGTATGTATGTACTCACTGTATGACTGTATATAGGTGCACTGTGTGTATATACTCACTGTATATAGGTGCGCACTGTGTGTATATACTCACTGTATGACTGTATATAGGTGCGCACTGTGTGTATATACTCACTGTATGACTGTATATAGGTGCGCACTGTATGTATATACTCACTGTATGACTGTATATAGGTGCGCACTGTATGTATATACTCACTCTGTATGACTGTATATAGGTGCGCTGTATGTATATACTCACTGTATGACTGTATATAGGTGTGCACTGTATGACTGTATATAGGTGCACTGTATGTATATACTCACTGTATGACTGTATATAGGTGCACTGTATGTATATACTCACTGTATGACTGTATATAGGTGCGCACTGTATGTATATACTCACTGTATGACTGTATATAGGTGCACTGTGTGTATATACTCACTGTATGACTGTATATAGGTGCGTACTGTATGTATATACTCATTGTATGACTGTATATAGGTGCACTGTGTGTATATACTCACTGTATGACTGTATATAGGTGTGCACTGTGTGTATATACTCACTGTATGACTGTATATAGGTGCGCACTGTGTGTATATACTCACTGTATGACTGTATATAGGTGCGCACTGTATGTATATACTCACTGTATGACTGTATATAGGTGTGCACTGTATGTATATACTCACTGTATGACTGTATATAGGTGCACTGTATGTATATACTCACTGTATGACTGTATATAGGTGTGCACTGTATGTATATACTCACTCTTTATGACTGTATATAGGTGCGCTGTATGTATATACTCACTGTATGACTGTATATAGGTGCGCTGTATGTATATACTCACTGTATGACTGTATATAGGTGTGCACTGTATGACTGTATATAGGTGCACTGTATGTATATACTCACTGTATGACTGTATATAGGTGCACTGTATGTATATACTCACTGTATGACTGTATATAGGTGTACTGTATGTATATACTCACTGTATGACTGTATATAGGTGCACTGTATGTATATACTCACTGTATGACTGTATATAGGTGCGTACTGTATGTATATACTCACTGTATGACTGTATATAGGTGCACTGTATGTATATACTCACTGTATGACTGTATATAGGTGTGCGCTGTATGTATATACTCACTGTATGACTGTATATAGGTGCACTGTATGTATATACTCACTGTATGACTGTATATAGGTGCACTGTATGTATATACTCACTGTATGACTGTATATAGGTGCGTACTGTATGTATATACTCGCTGTATGACTGTATATAGGTGCGTACTGTATGTATATACTCACTGTATGACTGTATATAGGTGCACTGTATGTATATACTCACTGTATGACTGTATATAGGTGTGCACTGTGTGTATATACTCACTGTATATAGGTGCGTACTGTATTTATCTACTCACTGTATGACTGTATATAGGTGCGTACTGTATGTATATACTCACTGTATGACTGTATATAGGTGCGCACTGTGTGTATATACTCACTGTATGACTGTATATAGGTGCGCACTGTATGTATATACTCACTGTATGACTGTATATAGGTGCGCACTGTGTGTATATACTCACTGTATGACTGTATATAGGTGCGTACTGTATGTATATACTCACTGTATGACTATATAGGTGCGCACTGTGTGTATATACTCACTGTATGACTGTATATAGGTGCGCACTGTATGTATATACTCACTGTATGACTGTATATAGGTGCGCACTGTATGTATATACTCACTGTATGACTGTATATAGGTGCACTGTGTGTATATACTCACTGTATGACTGTATATAGGTGCGCACTGTATGTATATACTCACTGTATGACTGTATATAGGGGTGCGCTGTATGTATATACTCACTGTATGACTGTATATAGGTGCGTACTGTATGTATATACTCACTGTATGACTGTATATAGGTGCACTGTGTGTATATACTCACTGTATGACTGTATATACTCACTGTATGACTGTATATAGGTGCGCACTGTATGTATATACTCACTGTATGACTGTATATAGGTGCACTGTGTGTATATACTCACTGTATGACTGTATATAGGTGCGCACTGTATGTATATACTCACTGTATGACTGTATATAGGTGTGCACTGTGTGTATATACTCACTGTATGACTGTATATAGGTGCGCACTGTGTGTATATACTCACTGTATGACTGTATATAGGTGCGCACTGTATGTATATACTCACTGTATGACTGTATATAGGTGCGCACTGTATGTATATACTCACTATTACTGTATATGGGTGTGTATTTGGTTCTGCTGGGGGCAGTATATTGTGCTACACCTATAGTTCCCCCAGTGATAATAATGCCCCTACCCCTACAGTGCCTCCATTGATAATGCTGATTTATTGCCTCCAGTATTAATAATGTTCCCTATTGTGAACTCAGTAATAATAATGTCTCCAATACTAAAAACATCCCCAGCAGTGACCCAATATTAAAATGCCCCAGGGGAGTAATGTCACGCACACCAATGCTCCCATAGGGCCCTCCCAGTAATGTCCCTCAAAGTGCGACCCCCCCCCCCCCCCCAGCAATGTCCCCAAGTGGCCAGGGCAGGAAGAAAGTCCTGTTCCCTTCTGTCCACGAAGCCTGTGGCCTAAGACGCTTGGACACAGGTGCCCGGTGCTATGATGTCGCCGCTCTAACCTAAGGCCAGGCTCCCGAATCTCCCAGCTGCAGAGGGGAGACTCCCCCCAATGTGCTGCTGACTCCTGGCTTATACATAATGACATCAAGGAGGTGACGTTTCTTGAAGATATTTGGCGATTGGTGGCTCTACAGGCGCTGGGGCCCCCTAGAACTCGTCGATATAAATACACACGTCTGCAGAAATTGTCTCGAAATGTTTCCCTTTTAAAGTAAATCTGCCTGTAAGAATTCTGCAATAAACCGCGGCGTGCATCAACGTGTTTCTGTTTTAAGCAGACGTACTCATTCCAGCATTTCGCTGAACTCCTTGCCATGCCGTAAACCCCTCCCGTTCCCGGTGACATCAGAGGCTTTTCTTATTTCAGATACTGAGTGGAAGCATAAGCAGCATGCGTAGCCTTATATCCCCTTCTCCTGGGGGACGTTTAACCTGTTAACATCCATTTACAAAATATTGGGAGCCACATCCAGCGCTGCGATGTGCCACCTGCATCATGGTCATCTCAAAGGTGCATGGACTGCAACAGGAGCGGGGCTGTACTACAGGGATCTGCAGCTGCCGGGATCAGAGAACTCCAATCCCAGCAGTTTATACCACACTCGCAGCATCCGAGGTGTTGTAAAGTTATTGACTACCTGATTCCATGGGTTTTCCTAGCCCAAGTGTAGTAAGAGTCTGAAATGTGTGTGTGTATATAGACGCCGGACTTAATAAGGCCCATAGCTGGCGGAGGAGCCGCCGAAGCTATGAAGAGACGCCGGCCTCTCCATACCTTTGGTGCATCCAGCCCCACTTCTAAATGTAAGACATTTAGACCACCTAAAACAGGCGTAGAAAATGAGGAATAAGACGGGCCTGCCACCCCGCCAACGCCACGCCACAATTTTAGACCTAGCGTAGGCGGGGAGAAGTCACAGATAATGGGACTACTAACAGTTGCAGTGCCATCTGCACCTAAAATACGCTAAATTTAGGCGTATTTCATTAAAATAAAGGACCCCCATAGTTTTTATACACACATACTACTTACATTATTCTAGCGCCTACAAAATGGCAAGTGATTACGCAAAGACAGTACAACCTTCAGCGATAAGAGGAACCATTGGAGGTTAAAGTGAGTTCTTCAGAAATCAACAATTTGATCACTGAGAAAAATAATGAGGGTCATTTATGCTGCCATGGTGCGGAAGGATCTGCGACTTATTCCCCACTCACGCCAGGTTTAAAATAGTGGGTGTGCGGCGGGGAAGGGGATGGGCCGGCTTACCCGTCTCATATAACATTTTCTATGCCTGGTTTAGGCGTAGAAAATGGTCTAAGTGTAAGACCACCAGGAAGCCGTCTTAAATTTTGAACTGGCGCTGGATGACCCGACGTTATCGAGAGGCCGGCGCTCCTCGTAATTCTGGCGGATCCACCTCCAGCTTTAGGGCGTCTAAAATGGCAGTCTTAATAAATGTGCCCCAAAATGATCATATAAAGGGTTAGAGTGCTTGTCTGACCTAGGCGCCGACAGCCCCAATGGTCGTAACCTGTCACCATTTAAAAAAAAAAGAGGAAGACCAACTCGTCTGTCTGTGGGCCTTTCGTTTCTGCTCTGCGGCAGGTCCCCGCCATTCCCTTGGCATCAACAGAGCTACATAACCTAGGCGCATCATGCCCCAGCGCAAGGGGTATTAAATGACCCCCATTAGAGCCTTCTAGACCTCTGCGTCCTGCATCTATATGAGGAACGAGAGTCTTCCGAACTGCTTAGTGAGGTGGAGGTAGCATCCAGATCAAAGAATGAATGGAGAGGCGGCTGTGCACATGTATGGTGGCTCTCTCCATTCACTGCGGTGGGAGTTACGGAAACGCCCCCCCCCAAAAAAAGGTGGTAAGTGGTGTGGTGGAGGGCCCCACTTCAATCTTTATCATCTCCCCCACAGAGTTAAAGGGGTATTCCCTTCATAATCAGTGATTTGACAGTGATCATTTTTGTAAATATATTTAATTACCCAATTCCCACCCTTTTTAAGAAATTCATCCCCACTTACCTGATTGTTGTCATTCATTCTCCCCTGGTTACGGCCACCGCTCTTCACTCGAATAACGGTGGCCGCGCTTGCGCAGAAGACGACTCCTTTTCTCCCAGCCTGTCCTGCACACCACCGCGCATGCACGCGTCATACAGAATACGATCGGAGATGTAGCGGCTCATTAACGTTGAACATTTCGCTTATTATACAAACAGATAATCATTCGTACTTCCGGTCGTTACTCGTTATTACATGTAAAGATGGGGGACAGATGCTTGGTCAAAAGGCATGTATGGGATCGTTGGCGAGTAGATGGCTCCATATTCTACGAACGGATCTATTAACGAGGAGTGTCATTTTTTTTTTAGCATGCTAAAAGATCACGATGGGCGAGAAACAAGTGATTTGTCGCTCGTCTCTGAATGGTTCATACTTATTACATCACACGACTCAAGTTCATTTTTCGCTCTGTACGATATTCGCTCCGTGTAATAGGGCCTTTAGACTCCTAAGTTTCCTCTGTTGATTGACTCCTGTCTATGGCCAGCTAACAACAGGATTTTTTGGTAAGGTGCTTTCATGGTCCGGTTAGCAACAGGGGAAGTTAAGTATGTTTAGTTACCCATTTATGGGATAGTTTGGATAGGCCATTAGAGCATTTTGGGCATGCTTCCCTCATACAGCTGCTGGTACAGATAAGCGCCATGTCCCTTCCCCCTTCAGAACCCGTTTTAAGAAATAACTGTAACTTCCTCAATTTTCTGTTTTATTTTAGGGTTGTCGAGGCTGACTCAGTATGGATGTAGGAGCAACCACTGCATGAGGTCTCTGTGAGCAAATTTTAGATAGTTCTGAGAAGAATGACCAAGTCACGTCTCTTCTGTTTGCTGGTAGTCCTCGGCTCCGCTTTTATGGTCCTTTTTATAATCGTTTACTGGGACAATGTTGGGACGGCAAATTTTAATCTTCATACAGCCTTCTCGAAGTCTCTTCCAAGTCATCCAAGCGTGGAGCCCCCTTCTTCTGTCTCCGTCACAGAAAACAATGGTCTGTCAGAGGTGGAGAGATTTTTAGATGGTTTTCTTAACTTTGGCACAGCAAAAAATGAGGCTCCAAGCACAAAGGGGAATAAATTGGCCCATCGAGGAAAATCGAATAGCTTTGAAGAAAATGTGAGAGGGTATGACTGGTCCTCCAGAAGCAAACTGGAGGAAGGGGTTTTAGATCAGGAATTAATACAGGAGGAAAGAAAGTTTAATTTACGCAAGTTCTGTGGTAATTCCAGTTTTCATTTTCCAACCAAGGACCGGGACTTTGATGATATTCCAAACAAGGAGCTAGACCACCTTATCGTGGACGATCGGCACGGCATTATTTACTGCTACGTGCCGAAAGTGGCTTGCACCAATTGGAAACGGGTCATGATTGTGTTGAGCGAGAGTCTTTTAGACAAAAAAGGAGCCCCGTATCAGGACCCTCTCGAGATCCCCCGTGAAGATGTCCACAATACAACCAGTCATCTCACTTTCAACAAGTTCTGGAGAAGATATGGGAAGTTCTCCAGACACATGATGAAGATCAAGTTAAAAAAGTACACCAAATTCATCTTTGTCCGCGATCCTTTCGTGCGTCTTATCTCTGCTTTCCGCAGCAAGTTTGAGCTAGAAAACCAGGACTTCTATAAAACGTTTGCTATACCCATACTGACCCGTTACTCCAACTGGACCAACGTTCCCACATCTGCCGGAGAAGCAATCTCTTCCGGGGCAAAGCCCTCATTTTCTCAGTTTATACAGTACCTATTAGATGCGCGGACGGAAGAACAGAGACCTTTCAATGAGCATTGGCGTCAAGTGTATCGTCTCTGCCACCCGTGTCAAATTGATTATGACTTTATAGGGACATTGGAGACCCTCGATGAGGATGCATCTCAGCTTCTAAGACAATTGAACCTAGATTCTCTCTTCCAGTTTCCCCCCAGTTACAGGAACAGGACTGTGAGCAGCTGGGAGGAGGACTGGTTTTCCAAGATACCTCTAGAATGGAGGCAAAAACTCTACAAATTATATGAGCCCGATTTCGTTCTGTTTGGATACCCTAAACCCGAGAACATCTTAAATGTTTAAGAAAGAGTCAACAACTAATGTAAAATACCAAAAATGAACACCCGCCTGCTGCCTTTCCTGGAATGGTACCTGATTTCCACCACTTACTCTCCATTTCATGTTCTACGAGAGTTGAGGGACCCCCAAGGGTTGGATTTCTTTACGTGGATGTGTTTTTAAGAAGGAGATTTTATTTTTCATTCCACTTTTAAAGACTAAAATGTCCTTGCAATTCTACTTTCTCAGGAGGACTTCCCAGAAATGCTTTTTACCGTTATTTTATAAATTAATATATTATTTAAACTATTTAATACGGTGTCTAAGGAGGACTTGACTGAGTAAAGGCTTGGCTGTTAAAGAACTCCTGTTCTTGTGGTTCATAGTCTGGGTCATATAACGCCCCAGTTCACATTTTAGGTCCCCGGTGCCAACTTGTGATAGGTAAGGCCTTCCCCTTAGGAAATAAAGGGGTTCTCCAGTTTCTTAAAAAAATAATAAAAATAAAATGGAGCAAAACAGTACTCAATCCTCCGTCAATCCAGTGTCAATGCATGCGACTGCTGCAGCCAATCAGCGACTTCAGTTTCATATGCTGTACTACAGGCGTCACCGCTCGGCCCTTATGGCAGCAGTACAGCCCTTGACCGCTGCAGCAGTCATGTACTGGCTGCTTGGCTTGTAAGGCATCATGCTCACTACCGTATGTGTTTTGCAATCTGCAAAATATGGATGACATCTGTGCCGCCTCCGTTTTTTGTTTTTGTGGGCCCGTTGACATCAATGGGTCAGTGGACTGCATTTTGCGGGCAAGAAAAGGACATACGGATGCGGAAAGCACATTCATCCTCCGTGTGCTTCCGCATCCGTATGTTCCTTCCGCAAGGTGGTAGAACATGTCCTATACTTGGCTGCAAAAAGCGGACCCCAGACCCATTGAAATCAGATATCATCTCCATTTTGCGGACTGCAAAATACACACGGTCGTTTGTATAAGGACTAAACAGAAACCGGGGGGGGGTTTGGGGGGATCTCCTTCTAGATCAGGTCGAAGAAGTGAGTGCAGCAGTTTTTTTTTTTTTTGCTTTTTTTTTTTTAGCAATTTCTGCAGTTTTTTTTTTGAGAAGCTGGCGACATTCTGGACTTCTTTGCAATGGTGTTTCTGCACCTTTAATGTATAGATCTAGATGGAGCAGAGCTGAGTTTGTCATTTGCTGCAACTTATTGCAGTATTGCCATGTGTTGTCTGCGTTTTCCTAATCCGATAAACCTACTGTTATCTTGGCGACTTATCACGGTGAGCAGAGGAAACCGTTAAGTTACAGAATAGCCCCGGTTACTTAAAGATTCATGCAGATTTCATGTTTTACAGATTTTAGTCCAGCATTTATATCGCCACGTATTCAACCATTTTTTTTTTAATTGTTCCAGTGTAGCTCAACTTAAAGCTAAGGCAGCTTTGCAGATGCAGATTGACCTTTGCCCAGTTTTTTTATGTATACAGCACATATGCAAATCTAATAATCTCCATGGTTACAGACCACAAACAAACGCATTCTAGTCTGACCCTGCAGCCGTGTCTGCTGGAGAGGCAGAACAGATCAAGGAGTAACACTCCTGCAAAATCTCACCACACAGGTTGTGGTCTGTAACCACGGAGACACGCAGGTTTGTATTGACAAAATGGTCAATTTGTTTTTTTTTTTTGTGCAAAAAAAATATGTATTTTTAATCTTGGATGCATTGGAGCGATAAAATGGGCATGCTATGTGATAACTTCTCGCGTGTAGCCGTCCAGCATCGATTGCCTGTACCTTCCATGAGAAACCACATGGTGAGAACGAAGGTAGTCACATGCCTGTAGTAGCTGTTCTTCCCGGAATCTATACACATGCACGCTCGGCCAAGTATGCATGTGTTCTGAATGGGCAGAGGGTAGTAAGCTGCTGCCGGACGCATGCCCAATTCATCTGAAGCTGAAATCTGCTGGCCAGCAACCGTTTAAAGGGATTGTTCAGCCTAGCAACATACGGCCGTGCCCCTATTGCGGCCTGCCAACTGCGCGTCTGCAGTATACAGAAACTGGGCATTTGTGCACCGCACTACGAGTGCGGAGTAGTGCATGCACTACTTTTTTACCATGCAGACCGTCGGATGCAGATCGCGGACCCCGTTCAAGTGAAGCGGTCCTGCGTCCGCATACGGCAGTCCTACGTCGGTGCCCGTGCATTGACAACCGCAATTTGCGGTCCGGAGCACGGGCCACACTTTCGTGTGCATGAGCGCTTAATCAGTGGCCGGAAGGTGTGCCCAAAGAAAAAAAAAACACTTACCTGTCCAGAGTAAAGACGTTCCAGCTCTGCCTCTCCCGTTCCTGGCGTTTTGGGCGTGGTGAGGTCCCCATGATCACTGCTGCCAGTCACATGTGCAAAAACTGTGATGGCTAACCCTTCGGCACTCCAGCTCTGGTAAAACTACGACTCCCAAGATGCACACTTGCTTGGCTGTTCACAGAACTCCATAGAAATGAACGGAGCATGCTGGGAGTCGTAGTTTTACCACAGCTGGCGTGCTGGAGGTTAGCCACCACTGCGCTAGAACAACGCGTCCTACGTATGTAGCCGCATGTAGAGCACGGATCACGAAGCCAGAGGTTTGTCCGAAATTCCCGTAAGTCGTCCCATTGAAGACCACGTCAGTTAAACTTGACCCCGTTTAATATGGCTGATAACAGGAGGCCACGGGTTATTTTAGGGAAAAAACACATGTTATCCTTTATTGACTTTAGGCTACTTATCAGAGATGGATAATTAGTTTTTTTCCCCAGTGCTTTATTGTGTTGCTTTTCCACTTTATTTCTAGCACCGGTGACCGGCTGAGAACGTCCGGTTCTTCTGTGTCCATGTGCTAATGGTCGTGCCCTGTTACCGAGATCGTGGGAAGAGCTTCTTCACTTTATACGTATTACAGCAGCTGCTCACAGATGTCCAGCTTTTAAAAAAAAAAATCATTTCTATGTAGTTAAATATTCATACTACATCTGGGACAATTTTGGCCTTCACCGGTTAACAGAGAATCCTGCGATGTTGCTTGGCCTCGTGGGGCGTTCCTCTTTTTAGGGATAAACTCCTCCGCAAACAGGTGCAGCTCGGAGAAGTCCTGGAGACGGTTCTGGTTGCTTTCTTACAGGGAGAATATGTTTATGAACCCTCATAAAGGCATCCAGTAAACTTATCAACACTTACTGTATATGACTGGGTTCCTGCCTGGTCAGGTAGTACATTTATGGGTTCCTTCCACAGATCCGAATGCACAGCACGTGTTGCAGCACAGTCATTGACTAGCAAGTAGTTTGGCTATTGTACTATACTGGTTCAGGGTTATAACATATCTGGCGGCTTTTTTTGACCACAGTCTTCAATAAATTTGTCCTTACTTTTAATTTTCTGACCAGCAATCCATACTAAAGTACAGAGCAGTATACGGTTATGCCTGAAGCTACGATGGCGGATAACATGCGCGTCTTCCAGATATCTCTCCCGTTCAGCTGTCAGGGTTTCCATTCTCGATACTTACTGTACCTGGCTTGATTTTATTTATTTTTTTACGGATATAAGGGGTGGGGGGGGGGGGTCATTTATTCATTTATTAATATAATTAATGACAAAATATTGTTGCATGCAGTGTTTTTACACTGCCCCCAACCCTGCACCAGGAAACTGGCATAAATGGCGAATGATGTCTACTCCAGTAAGGAATCCTCAGCGTGGTCTGGTGGAGGATGCACCTAATTTATGATGCGTCAGACCACTCGTTATAAATTAGGCACATCCTCCGATACCGCATTAAAAGCCGGTCTTTGATCAATGAGCCCTAATATGTATAATTTTAAGGCATATTTGCAGGTCTGTACAGTCTCCCCTTTCTAGCTTCTATATATCAGCTGCAATACTTGCACCTACTGCCTTTAGACCGATGATGACGGGAGCGTTTTTGCATTTTTTCTAGCTGTATATTCCGGCCTGGCTGTGGCTCTAACCAACAGCATCACAGATAGCAATTACCCAATGTATTTATGAGTCTTTATGAGTGCAGTTCGGTTTCCTTGCCAGAGAACGTACATCATTAGCATGCATTAGACCAGGCATCCTCAAACTGCGGCCCTCCAGCAGTTGCAAAACTACAACTCCCAACATACCCGAACAGCCTACAGGTATCAGCCTACAGCAGGGCATTGTGGAAGTTGTAGTTTTACAACAGCTGGAGGGCCGCAGTTTGAGGATGCCTGCATTAGACTATGGCTTCTTGTATGGTCGTGTCAGACTAGAGGCGGAACTTGAAGCACCTTTGAAAAATGACCCCCAGCTAACATAGCACAGGGATCAGCAATCTCCGACACTGCAGTTGTTGTGACATGACAATTCCTTCCATGCTCCATGGGAATTCCTAGAATAGCTGAGCAAATGTGCATGCTGGGAGTTGTAGTTTCATAACAATTTTATCTCCTATTGCGCAGAAGAACCTATAGGGTCCTTTGGGTGCAAATTAAGTCATACCCCCCCATACTGGAGCATGGTTACCATGGAAGCAGGGGAAGCGTCTGCTACGGGGCCCATACTCAGGAAGGGGCCCATAAGGAGGACAAATAAATTTCTTTTCAGGGCCCAGGGAGCGGTAAGTATAGTTCTCCTAGTTCTAGCACTGGTATTACTCACCGTTTCCTGCTCGTCTTCTCTCGGCACCTGCCTGGCAGCGCACGCTTCAGGGCGGGATGTAATGTGCGTAGGACCACACTATGACCTGATGCTGTGTAACGTCGGGTCACAGTGTGATGCAGTGCTGCAGGAGGAGAAGAGAGTTGGTTTTTTTTTGTTTTTATTTCTGCATTAAGGGGACTGAGGGTAAGTGGGGCCCATTCAAAAATTAGCTGTGGGTCACCAGTCAGTTCTAGTTACTCCACTGCCCCTATAGTTACGCTCCTGTCTCATTTTACAGGGTATATGCTTTCTTTGATTGTGGAACCAGTCCTACCGCCTCTTTTGACTCGGCTAGGAGACGTGGCGTTCCAACAAGATAATGCCTGTCCCCACACTGTGCTACACAACGTCCTCTTCAGGCCATCTCCATAACCAGATCTCTCCCCCATTGAGCATGTCTGGGACTGGATGGGGCAAAGGACCTCCCATGCCCAGCGGCCAACAACCACCTTGTCTGAACTACGGCTTTAAGTAGGAAGAGCTTGGAATGACCACAGTAGGATATCCGGCATCTGTATGACCGTGACGGAGGGGCAGCCTGTATCGCAGCAAGGGGAGATGCCCCAAGTACCAATGTGACCCTGCCTTAACATGTACCCTGCTGCAGAACCCAAAAGAAAGGGGGCACCACCTTGGTTGTGTAATCAATGATGATGCACCACCCACAGTTTACACTCTGCTCAATCGCATTCATTTTTCCAGGTGTTTTTTTTTTTTTTTGTTCATTTTCATATAGGTTCTATTAAGAAGTTGTTATCTAGGCAGTTTTCTAGTCATTTGAGCAACATACCGGTGGTTGTCACAGCATCGGTTATCCATGTAGAGGACAGATGTGCTGCTGATGTTTTGCTGTGGAAAATCCGTATTGGGCCGCTATGTGGAGTATTGACTAGTTTTGCCATCAATATCTGATCGGTGGAGGTCGGGTCACTTGGGACCCCTCCCGGAGAACCAAGGAGCCTTTTTCATTTTTATAGCCTAAGTGCATGAGGCTGGTCGGAATTGATTTTCTGCTGTTTTACAACAAAGTCGAAGGAGGGTGCAGTGCTCTAGAGAGTGTGACCGTTCCTTTGCGTAGATATCGGCGGAGGTCTCACTATCACAGCTATTTTCCTTCGCTAAAATCTGTAAAAATGAGACCTTTTTGGAATAGACTATGGAAAAAAATTGAATTTTTGTACAGAAGAGGGGGAATTGTATCCGCTTCAAGTGGAAAGGCAAAAAAAAAAAACTTAACGAGAGCCAGAATCAGCAATGACAAGAGCCAATGTGTATTTCATGCAGCTGTAAAGCATCAGGAATCTTGTACATGGAAAAGCTGCGCTGAAATTACACCGAAGCGGCCAAGAGATGACTTAAAAGGGCGCTGAATAAATCATAGAAAAAATGTTTGAAATAGAAAACATTAACCCGTGCTCGACTTAAAGGAAACGTGAACCTGAAATAGCTTATGGCAATGGGGTTGTGGGGGGCTGTGTGACGTAATGTAGCACTCGTGGGGGATGGTGTTCTGGGGCTGATAACATGGATCTGGGGCTGATAACATGGATCAATCGATCGCTTTTAGATGCATATTTTAATGTAGTGTAGGCGTAATGTCCCTTTAAATGTTGATAGAAGTAGGCCACCTTCTCTGCAGATCCAGGATCGGTACTTTGAACTTTGCTCCTATCAATCAGATCGCGTAATAATGACAAACTCCAGGCGGAGAACGTGGTTTGTGGTCTTTATTACATTTAACTGCTGTCGCAAATCGGAGATGTACCAGAAAGTGACAATGGTATAAATGAGAGGAAAGAAATCATCAAGGGATTATAATTGCCCATATAAACTAGCAAAAGCGTTGTGAAATTTAAAGGGATGCGAGACACAAGTGCAGTGAAATGAGAAAATCACGTTGATCGGCCTACAAGACTTTCTGTAATCTCCTGACAACTAATCCTTAACTCAGGCATCCTCAAACTGTGGCCCTCCAGCTGTTGTAAAACTACAACTCCCACAATGCCCTGCTGTAGGCTGATAGCTGAAGGCTGTTTGGGCATGCTGGGAGTTGTAGTTTTGCAACAGCTGGAGGGCCGTAGTTTGAGGATGGCTGCCTTAACTAATCCTTTGGAGACTAAGGGGGTGAGGCTTGGCCTAAGCGGTGTACCTCGGCAGGCAGTAGTGTGGGAGGTTCCTGCAAGGTGGGCGGCAACCATTTTAATTATTAGGTATCATGGCTGCCATATTTATTAATACTATTGTTATATACCCCTTTAAGAGGCAGTGCAAGGAACCAGCTCCACTCTCCCGATCTGACGTTGGGCGTGTCAAGACATTGCTGCGCAGTTACTGAGGCCATCATCTGATGCGCTGCGAGAGACTTGCTGTCCGTTGGATGTGTGCATGAAACTGTCCCTGTCGTCTAATTGGGAGTGAGTGAGTGGTTTTTGAATCTTTGTGTCACGCTCCACCCCCTCAAGCACTACTCTTAGCATCACAGAGTGTATTACGTCTTTTGCCTGGAGTGCTCCTCTAAAAATGGGTTTTCTGGGAGCGGAATATTGATGACTTATCCTGGGGATAGGTTATCAATATCTGATCAAAGGGGGTCCGACTCGTCATCACTGCTGATCAGCTGTTTCAAGAGGCCACGCTACTTACATGAGTTCCGCTTCCTCCTCACTGCTAAGCAAGCACAGTGCCATACATTGTATAGTGGCTGTGCTCGGTATTGCAGCCCAGGTCCGTTCACTGGAATGGGACTGAGCAGCACCTAGGCCAGGGATGAGCAACCTTCGGCACTCCAGCTGCTGTGGCCTATGAAGACGCCGGAGTCCTGCAGCCTCTTCAAACAGCTGATCGGTGGAGGTGCCAGGAGTTAGCCCCCACCAATCAGATATTAATGACTTATCCTGAGGATAGGTCATCAATATTGTACGGAAAATCCCTTTAATGACCCATATATTCGGTGGATTAACCACTGACCAAAGATCAGATTTATGTATTGATTAATCAGGCCTGAATGTCCTCTGATTGTAGAAGATCAAGACCTAACTAGTGATCATAAATACAATTCCAGCCTGGAGAAGCACTTGGCCAATGTGGAGTCGTATTGACAAGAACAGTGGCCTTATTAAATCCTGATTAATTCTAATTTTTGTGTTGGTACTAATTCCCTCTTAAAGGTGATCCACATGTGAAATGAGAGTGGAGGACTTGAGTGATTCCGCTTTACCGGGGTTGTCTGATCTCAGAAAATGGGGGCATATTTCACCGCTGGGACCCGCACCTATATCGGGAATGGAGCCCCGCAAAGTTTGTGGCTGGAGGACTCCGGTCTGGCCACCACCAAGCGCTCTCCCCATAGAAGTGAATTGGACCGCTCCCATTCACTTCTATAGGCCCGACAGAAATAGCCGAGCCAACACAGTGTACCCCTCCACTACTTTCGGGGCTCCGTTCTCGGTATAGGTGTGGGTCCCAGAGGTGGGACACGCACCTATCAGACAATGGGGGCATATCCTAGTGATATGCCCCCATCGTCTGTGCTGAAACAACCTCTTTAAGCCATGTGACCGATGAACGTGATGTCACTGGCACTCCAGAGTGCCTCAGCCTCTTCAAACAGCTGATCGGCGTAGGTGCCAGGAGTCAGACCCCCCCCAATTAAATATTAACGTATCCTGAGGATAAGTCATCTGTATTAGATGGAAAATCCCTTTGATGACTCATATTTTGGGTTGATTAACCACTGACCAAAGATTTATGTATTGATTCATCAGGCCTGATTGTCCTTTGATTGTAGAAGATCAAGACATAGGCAGCGATAATGAATACAGTGCCATCCTGTATATGCGGCCTAGAGAAGCACTTGGCCAATGTGGAGTGGTATTGACGAGAACAGTGGCCTTTATTAAGTCCTGATTAATCCTAATTGCTGTGTTGGTACTAATTCCCTCTTAAAGGTGAACCACATGTGAAATGAGAGCTGAGGACTTGAGTGATTCCGCTTTAAGCCACTTAATGAATGCAGGGCCTGAGGCGGCACATTTCAGGAATAAGTTATTTCCACGTCTCACACTGACACTGTCTTGTGCGGGGCAGTGTCTCACAATGAAAGCCTTTGGATATTCACGAAGGATGTCTCTCTTCATCACAACTTGTGAGAAAAGCCTCTGTGAAAGGCCTCTAGTGTTTGCAACGCTGCAAATCGGTCTGGCTTTGACACCGGGCTCAGGAATTCATGGAAAACTACACTCAGGTTCTCTGAGTCATAGCCATCCACAAGCCGCCCCTTTAACTGTTTTCTCCCATTTTTGCCTGGAAAAAGAATAAAAGCATTGAGATGGAAAACTTTCCTGCGTTGCCTCGACATGGCTCGATTCTCACTGGTGACCAGGAGGGAGCTTGGCATACAAAGCCCGGCTTGTACTGCCGCCCAAATTCTGCCTTATTTATCTGGGGGGGCAACCCCCAGCCGCAGAGAAGAAGCTGGTGCTTCATTATTTTGAGAGAAGTATCATCTCTGCTGAACCTTTTCTAGTATGCTAGGGCATGGAGAGCAATTCCATAATATCTGGTACCGCAGCACCCCCTACATTCTTCTACATCCCCTTTAAAAGGATTTTCCAGGATTGCTGTAGTGTTTGACAGACCTGCTCATGGAGTTGCTTATCTCATGTTTATGCTTTTTTTTAATTTTTAAAAATTTTTTTGGGTCCCTCCTGACCTTTTTTCACCATGTAAACCAATCCCTCTGCTTTGTTTCTATCCTGTATATTACACTTCCTGTTCCTGGATCCAACCAAACCCATGATGCACTTCTCCTTCCTCTGCCACAGCTCCAGCAACTCCCAGCTAGTTTATAGCCCCTCCTATACTGTTATTTACATAGACACTCCCCTATAACTGCCCCGCCCATCACAGCGTGTGACCACAGCGCAGCACGGGAGATAGGAGTCATAGAGGTTAAAGAAATACATTACAAAATGACAGTATCCTTCATAATTGATTATTCTAAAGGGTGCTGATGCAAATCGGACGATCCCTTTAAGGACACACATGGGAGAGAGTGACGATGGGGATGATGGCGCAGCTGACCAAAAGCATGGCGCTCCCCATAAAGGGCACTGTCACCAGTATCTGATTGTGGGGGACTGACCACTGGTTACGTCACCGATCACAAGGCCGGGGTCTCGGAGTCACTGGAGTGAATGGAGAAACGGTTGTGCCTGCTCACTATAGCTCCGTTCATCTCTATGGTACTGCCGAAGAGAAGCCGAGCGCTGGGCTATCCCTGGCAGGAGCCAACATTGCTCCATTCACTTTGGAAACTCTGGGACCCTCTTCTCATGATCCCAGCCATCGCCACCCCCACCGATTACAGGCTTATCGCCTATCCTGATATTTAGTCACTATATGGCGGTACATAGGCTCTGTTCACATCTGCGTTGTGACTTCAGTTTATAACCGGAGCCAGAACGCTCTATCGAACCCGCCTCATCAACGGGATCCATCGGGCGAGACGTCCAACTGTTTGACAGGAAAAATAGCGCAGCAGATGCTCCAAACAGACGTGACCAGAGCTCTTGTGTGACCCTACCACTAAGCTGTACGGTATATTATTTTTGCAGCCTGTGGATCTGGCCAGTAAATGACACTGCTATTCGTGCACTGTATGCTAGTGTTATTTGTGCGCCTATTTTAAAGGAGATATCTGGACTCCAGATATTGATGACCTATCCTCAGGATAGGTCATCGACATTAGATTGGTGGGGGTTCTGCATCGGTCATCTGTTTTGGGCAGCCACTGGAAACCATACATTGAACGGAGCTGGAAGCAGACAGCGCCATTCACTGTGCAGTGGCCATATCGGTGTACTGCAGCTCAGCTCCCATTCAAGTGAAACCACACAGTGCTCAGAGCCTTATGCTTCTGCTCCTTAGGGCTCATGCACACGACAGTATTTTCTTTCCGTTTTCTTTGCGGACCGTATGCGGAACCATTCACTTCAATGGGGCTGGAGAAAATACTGAAGGTACTCCGTGTGCATTCCGTTTCCGTATGTCCATTCCGCAAAAAAGTAGTGCATGTCCTATTATTGTCCGCAAATCACGGTCTGAGGCCCCATTCAAATCAATGGGTCCGCAAAAAATACGGAACGCACACGGAGCACATCCGTATGTCATCCGTATTTTACGGATCCATACTGTAGAAATGCTATGCCTAGCCCATATTGCTCATGTGTTTGGTGATTAATAAGTTACTGTTTCAGTATACGATCCGCAAAAAACGGATCAAATACGGAAACAATACGGATATGTTTTGTGCAATAACGGAACGGAAGAGGACTTTAATTAGAGGGGAAAAAACCTCAGACACTGAACAACGGATCCGTGAAAACGGGCCGCAAAACGTGTGCATGAGCCCTTACACTAGTTTTCGGCACCGCAGCGTCTCGGGTGTGCAATTCCAACTGCAAAATGAAGTTTAGAAGACGACGTGTCATACTGACCGCTGCACAATCCTCATCACGTGCCTCCTGGAAGCGTTTTGTTATGTGGAGGCATTGGAATCCCATCATTTCCTGAGTTTTTAGAAGCCAGAATCCTTTCTGCTCTTTGCAGTGTGTAATTCATCCAAAACATGTGTTCCTGCCCCGCGCCAGAGACGATAATCAACTCCAGGATCATCTCGTCAGCGGCGTATTTTTCAATATTTTTTTTTTTTTTAATAATCTCTTTTTTTTTTTTTTTAGTAATCTCTGCTATCTTTTGGATTTTGGCACACACTTGACGTTAATATATTTTTTTTCTGTTTGCTCAAAGGATTTATGTATCGGTGGTCATCAAGTAAAAGCCCCCCCCCCCTCGCTGTAAGCGGCGTAGTAAAAGCTTCTTAAGACGAAGTTACTCTCGTGTTCTTATATAGCTCTTAATGTCCAGCATTATCCCTCTGAACCAGAGATCAAAGGGTGTTATGCTGGGTCTGGGCGTGCACAGAGGGACGTGCGAATCCTGTGCTCTTGAGGTCAGGTATGAAAAGGGAATTACTGTCTTAAAGGGGAGGTCCAACACCCTGCCTTGCCACTGATCAGCTGTTCTGTAGCAGCTTTGGCACCGAAACTCCACAGCACCATCTAGTGGCCGTAGCTGGTAAGTGAAGTCAATGCAGTAACCAGCTCTGCCCACTGCACATTGGATGGCGCTGTGAAGTTTCGGTGCCAAAGCTACTGCAGAACAGCTGACCGTTGGTAAGGTGGGGTGTCGGACCCCCACCGATCCTGAGGACAGCCCATCATTTGTAGGTATGTGTCTAACACCTCTACCCACCGGGGGCAACGGTTGCAGGCAAATATATCATGTGACTATATTTTCTACACTCAGGGGCGTAGCTAAAGGCCCTGGTGCAAGAGTTCAGCTTGGGCCCCCTTCCCTCAGTGCTTTGTGTGTCTTCTTATGCGGCACAAGTGTCTTTGGGCCCCTTCAGTCTCCTGGGCCCGGTAGCGACAGCTACCGCTGCACCCCCTATAGCTACACCCCTGCCTACACCTTCTATTATCATGGGGGCATTTAAAAAAGGTTATGTATACTTTTGCTTCCGATGCTTCTTTTATTGCTCCTGTGCATCAACTAAAACATCTTTGCAGACAGTCTTAATGAAAAACCTCTTACCGTTTTGTGTATGCAGCTCATATGCAAGCACATGTGCATACAGAATACAGACAAACCCTGTGCAGTCTGACCCTTGCATCCATGTTTGACCCCCTTCCATTCTTTGTGTTAACCTACAGGCAACAGCCCTATAATTTTCCACATATAACTAGGTCTGTCAGCCGTCTCGCCTACAAATAGTTGAAGAGGGTGACATGATGGCTCAGGAAACAAAGGGGACAAGAAGAGGGTGACACGATGGCAGGATCAGACTACAAAGGATTTGTTTCTACTGTGTAACCATTCTAACACATCGGTCTGCAGAGGAGCTGTATGCACAAAACGGTATACGTTTTTTATTTTGTTATATAGCCTGCTTGCTTTATTTAATTCCGTGTAGCAACATGGGTTGCAAAAGTGTACATGCCCTTAAAAATTTACATTACTGCGTTCCTGACCTATTAAAGGGGTATTCCCACCTCAGACATTGATGGCATATGCAGTACTCTGGAATAGGGTACATGCAAATAATTTTTTGTTGCATACTGTTATTTAATGTTATGTAATGTTCTACTGTATTGTGATGCACCAGAATAGGCTCATATGGATTAGTCTGGGGTTACCCATCCTGACTCTGCCCCCGTAGGAAGTTAGGTGTTGGACTTAGGTCCGCGCCTAGCTCAGTCAGTCGGTAGTGTGCTAGTGGAAGAAGTGAGAGGAAGCTACATAGGCTCACTCGTCAAAGAACAAGGCCTTCATCCCAGAGAATCAATTGACAGAGAGAGATCCATCTCTACTTCACAGTGCTCCAGAGAGGGAAAAGAAAGAACTAGAAGGTCCAAAATCCACATGGCTGACCACCGGAGTCAGTCAGTAAGGTTTTCACTGCTTAAGGCCTCATGCACACGACAGTGGGACGGCCGTGCCCGTATAGCGACCTGTAAACACCAGCCGTGTGCGCACTTGAATGGGTCCACAATCTGGGAGATACGGTGCGGAACGGAGGCACGGAGTAGAAGCCCACAGAAGAACTACGGAGTGCTTCCGTGGGTTTTCTGTCCATGCCTCTGCACCGCAAAAAAGTGGGGCGTGCACTACTTTTTCCATAGCATCACCACGACGGAGAGATTGACCCCTGACCTCTGTAGGGGCAGGAAGCAGAGAAAGGTTTAAATTCCCCCCTCCCATCACCAACACCAGTGTTTCCTGTCCCTACAAGGGACAGGGGCGGAGAAAGGTCTCCCTGTGTGCCTTGGGCCGGGGAGATGTAGACGACTGTTTACCTTTTACACCATGGTTACATGGGGCCTCCCTGCCCTCCGTACTAACGCTGGGCAGGGGAAGGATCGGGAGGGCTCACTCTGGGGCCTGCTCCCCGGGTGCTGGTCTCCCGCCTGGGCTCTGGTAGTCTTCAGCTGGGTTGCGCACCCAGTGCCGTCCGGGCGCTATATAAATTATGTCATTTCCAGCACTGGGATGACGTCAATGGAAGTGACGAAGGCGGCGTGCTGGCCATATGCAGCGGGAACCCGGAGGACATTTGAAAAATCTCCCTCTCGTCGGCGTTCCTGGTAGTGGCGAGTTCGTTGACTCCGCTGTCTTTTCCAGAATGTCTGCACCAGAACAAGCCGAGTCTGCTGTGCCGCCTTCCGTAAGTCCCCCAGTGGGGGAAAAGACTCTTCAATGCCTTTTTCTTTTCTGGGCAAATATTGTGGATCTTTTTTAGCCTTCCCTAATACTAACGGGGATCCATCTCTTTGCTCTTAGATTCCTAAGGAAACGCAAAGAAAGCCTAAAAGGTCCACAAAATGCATTTCTCGCTATAAAAGGTTACCCGACGATCATTCGAAAAAGCTATGTAGTGATTGCATTGCCAGGTTTATACGTGATGGACAACCATCATTAATGGATGCGTTCAGAGCCATGATGTAAGGGGAAATTAAACCTTCTTCAGGCAATATACAATTGATTCTGGACTTCTTGCAGAATGGCTTAGATATGGGTTTAAGACCTTCTACCCTCAAAGTTCAAGTTTCAGCGTTAAGTTGTTTCTATGACTCTCTTAAAATGGATCAGAAGATTTATGAGTGCGGTCATTAGACTATGTCTAACAATAAAATCTCGTATTCCTACCTGGGATTTAAATCTTGTTCTCACAGGATTATCAGGTCCTCCCTTTGAATCATTAAGTGACTGTTCTTTAAAATTAAAATCATTCAAAACTGCATTCCTGGTGGCCATTTCCACTGCCGGAAGAAGTAGTGAATTACAAGCTTTATCCATCGGGGAACCTTATCTTCAAATCAAAGATGATAGAATAATACTGAGGCTAGACCTGAGGTTCCTGCCGCAACTTCCACAGTTTATATTCAGAATCTCTCTTGTCCAGAAAATCTAAAGGCTTACTCTACTAGAGCGATGTCTTCCTCTCAGGCAGAGAGAGCGGGTGTTTCCTTGGAAGAAATTTGTAAAGCCGCTACTCGGTCTAGTGTCCATACTTTTCTTGAACACTATAGACTAGGACCAGGCATGCTCAACCTGCGGCCCTCCAGCTGTTGTAAAACTACAACTCCCACAATTCCCTGCTGTAGGCTGATAGCTGCAGGCTGTTCGGGCATGCTGGGAGTTGTAGTTTTGCAACAGCTGGAGGGCCGCAGGTTGAGCATCTCTGGACTAGACCTTTTCAAAAAGTCCGACATGTCTTTTGGGCAAAAAGTCCTTCAGGCTGTTGCCCCCCCCCCCCGGATTATATTTAGTATATTTCCTTGTGTTGCTGTCGTGGTGATGCAATGTAAAGCCGGAGTTAGTACTCACCGGTAATTCTTTTTCCATGAGATCACCACGACGGCACGTATTTTTTTCCCTCCCATTATTGTCTTTTTTGGAATGATAAGAAGTAATATCTTCTCCTCTTTTGGTTTAAAATGTTAAATAATATAAATTTACTTGATTATCCACCACCTTTCTGCTCTTGTATTTTGGAATCACTGGTGTTGGTGATGGGAAAGGGGGTATTTAAACCTCTGCTTCCTGCCCCTACAGAGGTCAGGGGTCCTTGTGTTGCCATCGTGGTGATCTCATGGAAAAAAATTACCGGTGAGTAAAAATTCCGGCTTTTGCGCTGTGGACCGTCAGATGCAGATCGCGGAACCCATTTAATTGGTCTGTGTGCGTAGACGGTGGGCACACGATCAGGGCCCGTGCACTGCGGTCTGCAGCACGGGCATGGCCAGCACGCGGTCGTGTGCATGAGGCCTAAGGTGATGTAGACTTTACTGCAGTGAGGGGGACATTGCTAAAACACCCTTCACACTTGGTCCTGGTGAGCTGTATTTCAACCCTGTACTCAGCCTGGGAATTACAGCCACCATTGTAAGAGTAATATTGCCAGACTTAGATTTTGTAAAAGAGAGACAGAGGGAAGGAGTACTACAACTCTCATCCTGGCCTATCTCCATACATTGCTATTTAGGAACACTTGCAATGACAATTGTGTGGAACTGTACTACAACTCTCATTCTGAACTTTATTAAAGAGACATGTTTATTTTCTACATCTGGCCTGCTTACTGACTCCAGCACCATTTGCTGGCCACAGCACCTACATCTCCTGCCATCTGCACCAAACCAACAACATCAAGAGCACCCCAACTACCATTAGGCCGGAGAAAAAAAGGCTGCTCCCTCCTGTCACTGCCCGGGCCCTAGGGATTGCCAGTGTCAATGATTATTGCAGCCAGTGCTTCTTCTCTCCCGGCCTTGCAGCACATATCACTAGGATATGTCATCACTGTCAGATGGGTGTGGGTCCAACCTCTACAACCTTCTCCTGTCTCCAGAACGGGGCCCCCAAACTGAAGAACGTTCCGCACATGCATGGTGTGTTCTCCATTTCATTGCTATGGGAGTTCCCAAAAATAGTCGAGAGAGTGCACTCAGACCTAGTGATATGCCATCAATGTCTGAGATGAGCGGTTATGCAGTCATGGATGTAAACCAATCAACATCAGACATCATATAGTACATGGCGATACATTTCTAACAAAGCTAGAACCATTCCTGTACCTCACGTGGCTCCAGAGATCTCCACATTCACTGCTCCAATTGTTCTGCTAGATTATCTTCAGTCTGGCATGGGGCGTGTCCTTTCTGCTGAAGCTCTCTCTTTGTAACTGCCACTGCTTCTAACAGAACCTATATCTGGTGACAGTTGAAGATTTAACCTGAGCATGTTAGACCAGCTCAGTGAGACGGACAAAAAAAAAATAAGGTAAAAAAACAAACATCAGGTGTCGCTATACAGATACATTTTATTTAATTTCATGAAATATTACAAAAGTATTCAAATCCAGGGGCTGCTTTGAAAAATGTAGAATATGTTTTTCATGACACCTGCTCTTTTATCATTAGGCTGCCCGTTAAGGCCTATTGGAGTCTGGTATGATATGACATGAGTTCTAAAGTCAAATATGCAGTCACTTCACACCACGTCTATGTATATCTGCACATGTCTACTAGATATCATCATTCATTCAGTATTTGCTTCATCTCATTCATCTCGGTATCGCCAGGACCATTCAGGTTCACTCCTTGGCTTTCATGCTCCTGCATTCCAGGGATTGGCCACAAGGGGGCAGTCACGAGATAGGATTGATTAGACTGTGACTTTCAGAGAAGCTATCATTACACGGGTGAGTGAATTCACTCGTCGAGACACAGAAAATGTCACCTAATGGAAATTTCACCCGTAATTACCTTAACAATGAGATATTGGAAAGTAAATTTGCCTTGGCAAGGAATTGCCCTATTACAGCTTGGAAACTTGTGACAAGCTAAATGAATGCCGCTTTCACATACTAATATGTCCTCTGCGCATTCCGGAGACCTAAGTAGAGGTCTCACATACTGTGTTCTCTGCTCATCCCCGAGACCTAAGTAGAGGTCTCACATACTGTGTCCTCTGCGCATCCCCGAGACCTAAGTAGAGGTCTCACATACTAATGTGTCCTCTGTGCATTCCGGAGACCTAAGTAGAGGTCTCACATACTGTGTCCTCTGCGCATCCCCGAGACCTAAGTAGAGGTCTCACATACTAATGTGTCCTCTGCGCATTCCGGAGACCTAAGTAGAGGTCTCACATACTGTGTCCTCTGTGCATCCCCGAGACCTAAGTAGAGGTCTCACATACTAATGTGTCCTCTGCGCATTCCGGAGACCTAAGTAGAGGTCTCACATACTGTGTCCTCTGCGCATCCCCGAGACCTAAGTAGAGGTCTCACATACTAATGTGTCCTCTGCGCATTCCGGAGACCTAAGTAGAGGTCTCACATACTGTGTCCTCTGCACATCCCGAGACCTAAGTAGAGGTCTCACATACTAATGTGTCCTCTGCGCATTCCGGAGACCTAAGTAGAGGTCTCACATACTGTGTCCTCTGCACATCCCGAGACCTAAGTAGAGGTCTCACATACTAATGTGTCCTCTGCGCATTCCGGAGACCTAAGTAGAGGTCTCACATACTAATGTGTCCTCTGCTCATCCCCGAGACCTAGGTAGAGGTCTCACATACTAATATGTCCTCTGTGCATCCCCGAGATTTAAGTAGAGGTCTCAGATAATAATGTGTCTATCATGGCTGTAATGAAAATTAGCTCCATATACAGCTGTTAATGAGCCAGCGGAACTGCAGGGTAAAGCATGGGGTTAGGCAAGTGTGAAAATGATGCGGGACAGCAGCGTTTCGTGCACCAATATAGCCAAATTAATGGTGTTCATCATGCCAGATATGCTTTCTTTTTTTTTCAATTTTTGGGATAACCCTTTAAAAAGGTTGCCACTTGGATGCTGCTAGAAGCATCTTCATTAATATGTGGTAATTTTACGATATACAGCAATACATTTCTATAAATGTTTTACCACCTGCATTATACAATACGGTAGTATTCCATATGTAACCCTACACTATTCTACTGTAACGAATATTTCCCATTTAAAGAGGACCCCCAGCCTCTCCTGACATTTCTGTTTTAGTAACTACTTGCATTCCCCATGTAATAAAAATTCTCGAGCCTCTAGTCTCATGACTCTATTATTCCTGCTAGAAGCTTTCAAATAAATTGCCAGGAGTCTGCAGTAAAGGTAGTGCTGGGTATTATGTAGCGGGGGTGTCAGACTGTGTAAGGACACGCCCTCAATTATTAACACCCATCTGTACCTTTACTGCAGGCTGCTGACAACTCATTCATAACTTCTAATAGAAATAATAGAGGAATGGCACAACACAAAAGTCATAAGAATAGACGTTCCAGAATTGTTATTAGATGGAGAATGCAAGTAGTTACTACAACAAGCATATCAGGGAAGGTGATTGTTTAAATAGAGCTGAGCTGCAATACCAGATTCAACCTGTGCACAGGGGTGGCGCTGTTTCTGGAAGGAAGCAGGTATTTTTTTTTAATCTTGTACAACTCCGCTAAATTAGAATTGTATATTATATGGGGAATGCAAGTAATTAATAAAACAGACATGTCAGGAGAGGGGACAGCTCCTCTATAACATCATATAAATTAAAGGGATTGTCCAATGAATAAAAAAAAAATAAAGCCAGAGTATTGCACAACATTATGCTCAGTAAATCCGTGCAAAAAATACTTCTCTCCAGTGTAATCTTAGCTTTTTTTTCCCTTCTTTTTTTATTCAAATTATCTGAAGGACCTCTGACTTCCCTTTCTGTGGGTGGGCAGCAGCTCATCAAGCACCTGCATCTCCCAGGAGGGCGCTGCAGTCAACTCTTGTTAACCTCTTCCTTCCCTGCCCAGAAATAGTCCCTCACGCACAGCCCCAGTTATTCCACTAATAAATAGCTCTATGGTAGGGAATGCACTTTACTACTCCACTGTCGTAGAGCTACTTTTTTTTTATGAATTAAAAAGAAAGAATTAATGAAAAAATGCAGAAGAAGTTGGACCAGAAGCATAGACCACAGGGGGCGCCACCAGAGAGGAAAATGTAATGTACATAAAAAAATAAAAAATTAAATTATTGGATGTATATTGCCATAATATCTCCTCTTTATCCTATTTATTGCACAGTAATACTTTTCTTGGAATAACCTATACATTACCTATTCTCTATATCTATACGTTGGACTTGCTGTACTGCATGTCATCTAGAAGCTACCACTAGAGGGCAGCATGTCCCCAGAAACAAATACACTGGTCAGTTATAATAGCGGCTTTATTTCTGACACATTGCTTTCTACGTAGATCCTGGAATACTATCGGGTGTCGGGGACAGGTAAGCTTTAATGTAATCATATTTTCTCCTTATTTAGGATAATCCTGTATTTTCAGGAATTGCGCACTACCAATACCAGTAGTAGCGTATATACCTGCTAATGTGCACCGTTATGGGTGCAGCAATCTGTGCATTTCCTATTACGCGTGCTACGTGGAGAATGAGTCCTGTGCCTGAATGACTGCTGTGGTCGTATTTAAATAGTCTGAATAATCCTGCCAGAATATAGACGTACATTGCTGTAATAAAATAAAAATTAAACGAAAAAAAATCTTTTAATCTGGCTTTACAGGAGTTGAGGGCCAGACTGTCAAATATTCTGGATTATAAGATATAAAAGTAATAAAATTTACCGAGACATCAACACCAGCCCTCAATGCTACAATCCAGCACTGAGCCTGAGCAGGATCCGATTTAGGGGGCGTCATGCTGGGCATTTGCCCAGGTCCTCCATTTTCCAAAGAAGATTCAAACCTTCACTGCCATGAAGAACCATCTACCTTTCACTATTTAGGCATTGTATGGCGGTATTATTCGGACACTGGCAGTGTTATTAGGCAATTTATTGTCTGCATTAGTTTGGAAGTATATGGCAGTGTTATGTTGGCACAACGTGGTAAAACAATACTGTAATGAGGAATTATCTGAATAGTGAATGACAGGGTTGTAAGGGGGCACTATAGGGGGCATTAGAACTTCTGGGTGCACTGCAGGGTAACCTTAAAACTACTGGGGACTCGATAGCGAGGCATTAAAATACTGGGGCACTGCAGGGGGGCGTCATAACTACAGGGGCGCTGTAGGGAGGCTTTTTAAATATTGAGACACTATAGGTATCAATATAACTACTAGGGGCACTACAGGGGGCACTATTACTAATGAGGGCACTCTGGGAGACAATTAGACACACAGCTCAGCAGACAGTATCACACATGATAGGATTAGATACAGCAGCTCAGCAAACGGTATCGCACATGATAGGATTAGATACAGCAGCTCAGCAAACGGTATGGCACATGATAGGATTAGATATACAGCTCAGCAGACAGTATTACACATGATGGGATTAGATGCCCAGCTCAGCAGACAGTATTAAACATGATGGGATTAGATACCCAGCTCAGCAGACAGTATCATACATGATGGGATTAGATACCCAGCTCAGCAGACAGTATTACACATGATGGGATTAGACACCCAGCTCAGCAGACAGTATTTCACATGATGGGATCAGATACCCAGCTCAGCAGACAGTATTACACATGATGGGATTAGATACCCAGCTCAGCAGACAGTATTACACATGATGGGATCAGATACCCAGCTCAGCAGACAGTATTACACATGATGGGATTAGACACTCAGCTCAGCAGACAGTATCACACATGATGCGATTAGATACCCAGCTCAGCAGACAGTATTAAACATGATGGGATTAGATACACAGCTCACCCGCTTGGCAATTTTTGGAAGTCCCATATTAGTGAATGGAGGGGACACTGTACAGGTGCGGGGAGCTCTCTGTTCTCTTCAGGGCCTATCCCAGAGGTGGGACCTGCACCTATCTGATATAAATGTCCAAAATGGAATATCCCTTCAATAAATTTTCCCTCTGGAGGTCAGTGGTTACCCATCCTTCAGGGGTTAAGCCCTGTACCTGTTCAGTACCCCCCTAGGATACCTATAGAAAACAGGGGCACAGGAGAAATGGCGCAATTTTATATTCAAGAAAAAAACCCACAACAATCTTCTTTTAAAGAAACACACACAAAAACCTTTATTTATTATAAAACAGTCTTGGATTTCTGTGGCTCTGGCCCTTTAAGGGAGGTGGAGGCTCCTTCTTCACTTTCTCCTGGGATTCTTCCATTGGAGGAGGTTGAGTCTCGCACCTCAGGCAGATTTTCGGGGGCCGGAGAGGGTCACTCGCGGCTCTCACATTGTATAGAAGAGAAAGAATATAAAGATCAGCAAAGGAGAAAAGCGTCCCAACTTACCCGATTTGGTGCTGTGCCGCTCGTCAGAGACTTCCTGATGGTGAGAGGCGGCCGGGAGACTGAGGCTGGGGTCAGTGCATCTCCTCAATTTATAGCCACTCCCCCATTATGACATCACATGTGAGTCATCTGCTAGGATTCTAATGATGACATCACAAGCAGAGTCTTACCAGGAGGACGGCCATATTGAATGTAATTGAATGTAGAATTTTTTTTCAGTGTCCCACTACATCATATGCAAAAGTAAATGGTGCCCCTAGAAAGTACTACTTGTCTTGCAAAAAAAGCCCTCTTACAGCTATGTGAAAGGAAAATTAAAAATGTTATGGCTCTGGGAAGGCAGGGAGTGAAAAATGAAAATGCAAAACAGAAAATCACCCGTAGCTGAAGGGGTTAATAATCCTATGTATATTAGGAGGTTGTATAATTTTGCACTTCTGTATTAGCATTTCTCTTCAGAGTTGTTGCTAGACTTTCCCTCGCCAGGGGTATAGGTTTAGTTTACTGTCCTATCTAAATACCCTGGACAAGGCAGAGTGGGCTGTTGCCGCACCGGCCTCACCCTCGCCAAACCCCGTTTACCGTTCATTAACATATTATTATATTATTGCTGTCTAATAAAATTACACTTCATTCATAACAATAAATTGGTTTCTAGAATTAGCGGCACTGCTGTCCCTTGATTTGTAATTAAAATGTTTACAGCGGCTCCGACTCCAGGAGCTTTATCTGTAGAAATCCCTAATTGTTCCGACACGGACTGCTTAGTAAAAGGAGGAAAATATTTCTTTCCTCGTTGGGAGTCGCTGACGGGAGCCGTCTGCTAATGAGGACAATTATGAGCGATTCGGCTGGATTTAATAAGTTCCTCTGTGTATTACGGCATGCGAAATGGGAGATTTCATTGCGTAAAACTGACAGGACTCTGACATCGTGTGATGAGTCACAGTCCCTCTTTTTTCTGCAGTGCGCATATCACACCCAGTAATTAATGTAACAAAGGTTAAATCCATTATAGGTGTTTTTATTTTTTTTTCATTTACTTTTACTCAAAATCTGGAAACCATTGCTGTTTACTGATCCGTGTCTGTATTTGTCTTTTGCTGTGAATGGGCTGTTAGTCCTATTGAATTTTGAGTATATTATTACCCCTTCATTCCCGCTCATTAAGGGGGTTGCTGCGTCAAGACCTCATGCAATTAAGATCTCATGCAATTCAGTAATTTCTAGGACTTATGCATACGACACAGCTCCGCAAATGATGGCTGTACCAGAAGTGTATAGAGGTACACATTGTGTGTGTGTAAGGCCTTAGGTTATGGGTTTGTCTGGTTTCAGAAACTAATTTGCATACGCCCTATTAGTTAGGGAGGGTGTCCCCATGTAGGGTCCTCATTTACTAGCCAGAGGAGACATATAAATCATGTCTTTCAGTCTGGAGGACCCAACGTGTGTGAATTGCATGGACAATGTGTTGATTTCAGAGAGAACACTGTAATCCCCAATGTCTCCTGTGGGGGAGCTGCAGGGAAATTAAACACTTGCTGACAGTCTCCCACACAGATTACAGCTGATCGCTGGAAGTCTCATCAGTCAACAGCATTTTTCTTTTACCTATCTAGTGGGATAGGTGGGAAATTCTAGATTGGTGGGGGTCTGATCACTGGGAACCCAACTGATCAATAGAATGGTCTTCCGTTTTCCCCAGCCACAGCTAGGAGGACTTTCAGTGGAGCAGCCTGCTGCCTAATTCAAAGCCTATGGCAATAATGAGAATAGTTGAGCGCTGTTCTCAGCTACATTCATCAGTGCAATAGATTGTATTCAGTCTGTTATCCACTATGCTTAGTGTACTTTGCTGTGATCTAGTGGCCACTGTTATGTTTGATTTATGAAGTTATCTATGGTTGTAATTCTTTATGTCGTTCATTTTGTGACTCCTACTCTATGAGCTCATATCCTCTGTCCTGCAGTCTTTTCCAGTTTGTCAAACATGCTTCTTAGACATAGAGAGAGGATTTTCCTTTGACTTCTTTCATCATTTCTCAAGATACATTCTATAAATTACCTAAAGGAATATCCATTGCATTGCCCTCACTTGAAATTTACATGCAACTAGTGTCGCTAGAGGAATGTTTATAGCAAGTTCACTATCTTCCATTGCTTGTACAAGATATTATGAGATTTCTCTCACGTACACCAGTGGCAGAGTCCTTTGAATGGAGTGGCAGGGCACATGCTTCACCCTCGATCCACTAAAAGTCCTCCTAGGCACGGTCATGCATTCTAGTGATCAACGGGGGTCCCGGTGGTCAGTCAAGTGGATAGATGAAAAATTGCCTTTCTGCAACCCTTTTGATATGCTTGGATTGTATGCTGGGAGCTTTACTTGACATGTACACCAAGCATAGAACTATAATCTGATGCAAACCGGCCCTAAATTATCAGCTCATTGTATGACAATGCTACCAGAATGGGGTCTCCCATCCAGTCTTTTCCCCTTAGGCCTCAACTAACCTTAATCTGGTCTTGTATGCTGGTCAAGCCTATAGGAGAGCAGGGTGATAACCTTTGTGGAACCTTTCAAGATGCCCATATTAGTGTCTACCCAACTTTTCCAGAAACATATATTTTTAAAGGGCATCTTTACCAGGATCAACCCTACTAAACCAGGCATACTGGCTGGTAGGTTTGATCCTACCGAGTAAAATGATGCCTGTCTTGTGAAAATTGATTGAGGCTTTCCCCAAAAAATAAGACTTTTATTCTTTATGGAAATAAGGACCTGAGTGCACAGAGGGGCGTGGCTGACACTAGAAAGCTGAGGGGCTAGACCCCACCTCTGTCCACTGAAGCCCTCTTTCCTATTAAAAATAATAATAATTTTCTTTCCTCGGGAACGCTGCAAGCGATTTTCACAAGACAGGTATCGTTTTAATCAGCAGGATCAACCCTACAAGGTGATATGGCTTCTTTAATGGGGTTGATCCTGCTGATACGTGGTCTTTAAACTATTTAGAGGTGATTTTTCCCTTACCAGAAAATGTCTATTACTACAGTACTATAGTCAAATGACTTTGTCACATGACTTACGCGATGGTAGCAGAGAGTTATATTTCGATGTCAAGTACATTTAGTCGAAACAAGTGATACGTCGTGAACATTTCCTGTTTTAATAACAATCTGTCAGATAATATTAAGTTTTTAGTGAATCCGTTAATGGAAGAGAAGACCTGGCGAGACCTTGTGCCCCCTTCTCTTCTCTCTAATCGACGTTCGCTTCACATTTGTACAAATGACAGGTTTTAAATAGCTGCTAAATCTAGGGGACAAGGGTTAAGTGCTTCTGAAATGTCTCCACGTCTACGCGTTCAGAGATCCTCGGCTTTATTCTAAGCATCTCGCTTTATGGCTGCTGTAAAATAAGAGGTTACAAAGAGGTTAATCCCGTAAATGATCATTACAGTCGTAATAGAGAAAAATTAGCTCAATTTCTGGATTCCACCGTGTCCTCCGCTCCTCGTCTTTATTTCAAGGAGGTGGAAAATGAGAAATCTGCATCTAGATGGCCTAATTTTTGGCAATTCAGCAGCACGGGAGATGAGCTGTCTGAAGTCTCAAAAATCCGCACTATGCAAATAGACTTACATTGTGTATGCAACTTTTGACCACTGGGGTTGTCAGAACTTAGGCCGTACAACCCCTTTGACTCTGATTTTGACTAATATTTCACATTTTAAAGCCATGTAGTCTTAACAGCACTGATTTTCAATTTTATGCGAATTCAGGTGAGGGGCGGGTTTAGTTTCACAATGCTTAGCACTCTAGCAGGAGAGTGAAGGTAGATTTGGATGTGAATGGAGAAAAAATAAAACATCATTTAAAGGGGTTTTCTGAGATTTGGATCTTGATGACCTATCCTCAGGATAGGTCCTCAGTATCAGATTGGTGGGGGTCTGACTCTCGGCATCCCGCTGGATCAGCTTTTTGAGCAGTCTGCGGTACTCCGGTGACCACCGCAGGCTTTTCTTAGTCCTGCGATGACATATTCATTAGTCACATGATCTAGGCACAACTCACTCCCATTAAAGTGAATGGGGCTGAGCTGCAATACCTAACACAGCCACTATTAAATGGACGGCGCTGTGCTTGGTAAGGGGCCGCCATGGCCTCCTCAAACAGCCGATCGGCGGCGGTATTGGGTGACCATCAATATTGTAATTCTGGCAGAAAACCCCTTTAATAACCCCTTCATTCTAGCTATCTGTCAGGGCCAATGACTGTGTCTAAGTACAGAAGTGGCCTGAACATTTGGGCATTTTGAGAATGTCCTAGGGCCACTGGTAGGAGGGGACTAATATTCACTCAGATAAGTGCAACATTGCTCACTAGGATACATAGTAAGGGGCCCATGACATGTATTGACCAGGAGCCCGGACAGCTGTGCCTCCATACTTTTCTTGGAAGATAGATAAAGGCGGAGGTTCACTTTAAGCCTGATCCGATCCTTTTCAGGGAATATCTGGGCAATTATTCAGCGTCGTATATCATCCCAGAGTAAAATATTCTACAAGAGCGAGATGTTCGTTTATGGCGGCGCAATAATATGGCCGTAGAGTACTTTAAATCATTTGTCACAGAGCCTCACGATGACAGATACATTGGTGGAACCGATGTTACAAATCCCAGTTACCGTAAAACAGCGAATAAATTCTAATATCTGACCTTGAACAGATCTTACGTGAGAGATTAATGATGGAGCTGCCATCCCCGGCCATGCAAGCGAGACGGGAAGTACTAGACGTTACGATTAAAAATGAATGAAACCATATAATGTGGAACACGAGGTTTACGCTTCTTGGGATAAATGACAAGGGCAGCTACCAGGCTCAGAAGTCTTCAGTGGTTTCCTGTGACCTAGATTGTCAGAGAAGAAAATACAAAGCAGATCGGAGAGGATCTGAAGGTACCAAAGTACGATCTTGTGTCTCTGGCGGGACAATTTGGTGTTATTACACTTAAAGGGGTTGTCCAGTGAATCGTGTTAATCAGGGTAATCATAGTGTGATTGGCTGTAGTGGACCCCCACTGATTCTGACAGTCCAGAGGCTTGTTCTCAAGAGAGAGATGACCATGACTATCTGGTCACTTTAACAATCCGGTCACTTGTTTGACCACATATGCATTGGTGGAGTGCTCCTTGTAGTGTCCCCCTTCTGATCCCAAGAGTCAAGAGGCTTGTTCTTAATGGAGTGATGACCATGACTATGTAATCACTTGTTTGACCACATATGCATTGGTGGAGTGCTGGCTGTAATGGGCCCCTACTGATCCTGAGAGTCAAGAGGCTTGTTCTCAATGGAGAGACGGCATTGCCTATAAGGGCCCCTTGTTTGACCACATATAAATTGGTGGAATGCTTTTTGTAGTGCTCCCCTAGAGGCTTGTTCTCAATGGAGAGATGACTACAGTATGTGGTCACTTGTTTGACCACGTATGCATTGGTAGAGTGCTGGCTGTAGTGACTCCCTACTGATCCTGAGAGTCCAGAGGCTTCTTCTCACTACAGAATGACCATGACTATGTGGTCACTTGTTTGACCACATATGCATTGATGGAATGCTGGCTTTAGTGACCCTGTTGTGATCCTAAGAGTCAAGAGGCTTGTTCTCAATGGAGAGATGGCATTGCCTATGTGGACACTTCTTTGACCATGTATACATTGGTAGAGTTCTGGCTGTAGTGAGAGTCTGGTCCTGAGAGTCAATGAGAGCAATGAGAACTCTCTCATTCTGTAGGGTTAGGACAGGTGTAGACAATGAGAGAAAGTTGTTCTACTTGTATCACCTGCAGAGACCTTTGGAAGTAGCAATGAGCTCACCAGAGGAGATGTTTCTGAGGTCCACCCTCCATCCATACACAACATGTGATGTCCACTTTTAGTTGTATAATAATCTTTGTTATTGTTGTACACACACGATATATTATTTATAAGGTCTAGTAAGTTATTGGGAATTATCCCATAAGAAATGGACCCTAGGGACAAGTGATTGGCAACAAAGTCAACTCAAAATGGGGTTGTCTTCTGCTGCACTTTTGGGCCCATTATTATTTCAGAGGTTAGCCCCAATGGAGGATCCTTTGGTGGGATAGTCTGATCCTGCCTACACTTCTAATGTGTTCTATTTGATAGGCTTTGCCTACATTTCTGACTCCATAGTCAGTAGCCATCTTCTATAGTATTTTCCTGAAGGTGGGACTGTTGGTGGTTGCACCATCAGAGCTTCCACCATCACTACTGGGTGACAAAGCCAATGCTAATGTCTGTGGCTTCTTTGTGGTCCATAAGATCCAGTTGCTAATCGGAAGACTTCCTAAGAAGACATTGCCCCATACATGTAGAGTTGACATATGACAAAACATTTTATGGATATTGTGAATGGTCGTGGCTTAGGCTCCTTTCCCACTAGCATTTTTGCTGGTTCCGGCAGGGTTCAGCAAAAACGCTTCCGATACTGATAATACAACCATCTGCATCCGTTATAAACGGATGCGGTTGTATTATCTTTAACACTGGCAAGACGGATCCGTCATGAACTCCATTGAAAGTCAATGGAGGGCGTATCCGTTTTCTATTGTGGCAGAGAAAACTGATCCGTCCCCATTGACTTGCATTGTGTGCCAGGACGGATCCGTCTTGCTCCACATCTCAGGACGGAAAGTAAACTACAACATGTTGCGGTTTGCTCTCCGGTATGGGAACGCAACTAAACAGAACGGAATGCATTTTGGAGCATTCCGTTCTGTTCAGTTTTGTCTCCATTGACAATGAATGGGGACAAAATGGAAGCGCTTTTTTCCGTTATTGAGCCCCTATGACGGATCTCTATACCGGAAAACTAAAACGCTAGTGTGAAAGTGGCCTTAGTCTTCCTTGACCTTTTTTGCTCTCTGCACAGCATATAACAATAGTGATTGAGGAGAATGCAGGGATCCAGGAGGGCTGCGCTACCTTGTCATGACTCCAGAGAGCACAATAAGAGGCTCGGTGTCTATTGTGAGCTTTAATTATTAGTGTATTGTCAGGGATGCTGACTGCAGGCAGATTGTCAGCGCACCACCGCTCCGTATCTCATACAATGCGCACTTACAAGGCACAAAGTGCCCCAAATGTTCTTATATTGCATTAACTATAAACTGCATTGTTCTGCTGTACAACCTTGGAAATCTTAATATAAAACAGAATGAAATAAACTCAGTCAACTATCAGCCTCATAAAAGGTAGGAGACGATTACAGCCGCAGCCTAGAACTTCTAATCCAAGGTGCTTTATTATGGCAGTCATGTGTGACACTGGGGTATAGACTTATATAGACATAGGGGCTCCTTCTGATATCAAAGGGCCCCATAGCAAAACTTAGTATGCACCCCTCTGTGAGATTTCTGACAAATTTACCATATTTTTTCGCCTGATAAGACACGCAAAGTGGAGGAAAAAATGTCACTGCGTCTTATGGGGCGAAAACGAATGAGCGCTTCCATTATGTAGTACCAGAGGATCAGGAAGTGGTGAATGGAGCGCTCCCCGGGCTCTGTACTCACCGGTTCTCTGTCATTGGCTGTGCTGACTGCGCACAGCGTGAGGGCGCTCTGTGACCTCATGCGTCGGGTCACAGCACAGCCAATGGCAGGAAGAAGAAGAGAGCTGGAGGTGAGTAGCGGCGGCGTCTGGAGCAGGAGAGGTAAGTTTTTATTTTTTATTTTATTTCGCTCTGAGGCTGGGGGCTGATCTATGACATGGGGGGCTGATCTGAGGCATGGGGGGGTGGCTGATCGGAGGCATGGGGGCTGATCTGAGGTCTTGTTTATATTGTGGCTCTTATCTGAGGTCTGATTAGGGGTAATTCACATTGAGGTTTGTGATGAGGTCTGATTGTGGCTCTGATCTGGGGTCTTATTGTTTTGTTTTTTTTTACATTTTGGGGGGTCTGATCTGTGGTCTGATTCAGGGTCTGATTGGGGCTGTGAGGTCTGATTAACATTGGGGGTCTGATTATTACCTAGGCGTGTCTTATAGGGCGAAACATACGTTTCCTTTTTATTTATTTATTCTTTATTCATGGAGAAATCCTTTCATAAAAATAGTGACGCTTTCTTTTTCAGAAAAAGTGCAAAGGGTGCGTTATAAATATGGTGCTCATTCTAACCACCTTATTTCACATGTGTTTTACACCAGACAACCGGAATAAATACATTGATAAATCTCCCACTTACAGCTGAAAATCCTGCGTTTCACTAAACACCACTAGGGGGAGTGCAGTGCAAATAAATCTATATAGTTACTATTGAACTCAATGAAAGTTGTGTAATATCTTTACATTAGGCTCCCTCTTGTGGTGGCTGCAGGTGTCTGGCTGTTTATTTATATATGCATTTATTATCTATCTATCTATCTATCTATCTATCTATCTATCTATCTATCTATCATGTATCTGTCTATCTATCTATTTATCTTTTATCTATCTATTTATCAACCAACCATAAAGTCGCTTGCATTCTGCCCCTTTAACAGTACAGACGTAGATCTATGTGTTATGTCAGTGTGACATAAAATATTCAAGCAGTCATTTGCTGCGGCTGAGAGGCTCTGGATTACTTAGACATTTGCTCTGATAGAAGAACTGTCAGCAGCGTTAATATATTTGGGGTGATTCATTGCCGTCGGATTTGCTGACACAGAACCTAACAAGTTTGGGATGATTACTTTGGGTCCTGCAGTCCAGTCAGGACAATTACTCTTGGCTCGGGCCCTATGGTTTAGATATGTTTTTTTATATACTAGTCTTAGTATTTGCTACTTATAAACTTTTCCAAAACTTTTCTTCTCTGCACAGACCATTTTACATATGGTAATCTACTGTACAGGGATGATTCTAGACTCTATAGTTGTCCCTGTATATACATCATGGAGGTCGGGCTGGTCTTAGGTTGGTTGGTGCTCGGTGCAGTGTCTTTAATTGTAAGAGGCAGGTGGATGGGGCGACAAACAGACAAAAGTGGGGTGAACTCTTCTTTTACAGGAATAATTTGAGCAAATGACAACAGATTCAGACCCGTGGTGCACAGCAAACACATCAGCCCGAATCACACTGCCCTCGCACTTCTATCCGGAGCCTGTAAGGTCCGCTGTCTATGTCCACTTTTGCCCTTCTTTCAACTGCAGGCATGCACCCCGCACTACTCTCACCATGCTTCTGCTTTGTGCTCCGGCCTTTGTTTCCTTAGGGTGTGTGCACTCACCTCCGGCCTCTTAAATGACCAGTGGCCATGCTTCCAAATCCTTCCATGGGTATTTCAGGCTCCCTCTCCAGCTGGAGGGTGCCTGAGCTTTAGGTTCTCTGGTGACCAGCAAAGTTGTTCTGATATAGTGATTTACCTTAGTTTATAATACATTTGTTCCTGTTGTTGCTCCAGCTTGAACCTGCTCTACCTGTGTGTTTCAGCACTTGCAGTTTCAGTTTTGTCTGTGTTTAAGATAAACCTGTCCATCTGCCTCATCTATGTCCAAGCCAAGTATCCAGCCTGCCTGCCTCACCTGAATCTTCACTATCACCCTGCCTGCCTGTTTGTCTTGTGTCTCCCACCATTTATGCTTCAAGTGTCCTGGATCTCTAAAACCTGCATTCAAATCTTAGTCACTGTTCAGACTATACCTCTGATTTTTCTGTTTTTTTGGTGTGTTTTCTTGATCTTGAGCTTCTGGTGCTTGCAATTCTGTGAGTCAGCTGCCAACTACACTGGGAGTATCCCAGGAGATAGCGGTCTGGTTGCTTCGCTGTAGCAAAGGCCAGATCCTTGTACAGGGGTTAATGAGTGAATACAAGGGGAACACCAGAATAGCACCCTTAGGATTTAGCCTGAAGCCAAAATGGTTGGTAACACAGACCATCAGAACCAGTGCACCTTGTGCAACCACCCAGTTCTCACACCCCTAAGGCCCGCTTAGAAAGGAGGTCATATATGAGAGAAGTGTATGACAATTTTCTACGGGGCACAGATCTTCAATGAGACATGGGAGGTGCCGGGTCATTGAATACTTAGGATTATAATTCATTGTTTTTTACACAGGTTTATCTAAAAATCACTTGTAAATGCATTTCTCTGCTTATGTAGCACCAACATATTCCACAGCACTGTACACAGATTATCAGTCCCGGTCCCCAAAGGAGGCTAAGGGTGTTGCTAGGATCTAAAAAGATCCCCAAAAAATATTGGAGGCACCATAGCTATAAAACAACTGTTATAACACACTATAGGTTTAAATACATCTGCTCTGCCCACAAATCATGTATCCCGTCATAAACATTAATGTATATAGAATTGCACCTCTCAATAATGTAGTCATGCACTTACCGAATAATACCACTGTACAAAGCCAAATAATATCTCCACACCATCATCATCTATGACTACCACAAATACCAGTATACCCAGTAATATCAGCATACAGTGCCCACACAGATCTCTGCAGAATATGATCATCCTGTGAATTCAGTGCAGACCTTCACTTTCCTTTTTCTTCTCTACCCGGCCCTGACCACCATGATGACTTTTCCCAGCCATAATTCCTCTATGCAGAGGTTGCTACTCCCTTTTAGTGTACCACACAATAATAGCAGATTCTTAGTGTCCTCCATAGTAAGAGTTCCCACACTGTAATTGTGCCCCTACACAATAACAGTGTTCCCTATGTGCCCTCCACATAGTAATGATGCCCCCTGTGTGCCACCCACACATTAATGGTTCCCCATACAAAGTGATTGTGTGTTCCTTAGCTCTCCTCACAATATAAATACCCAACTGTGTATTGGTACTAGCTGATTTCCCCTAGTCTGTAAGTGTGCTCTTAGTCTTTCACTTAGTATTTGTGCACCTTAGTGCCCTTCACTCAATAATGGAGCGCTTATTTCCCCCACTCATTAATGGTGTCCTACTTACTAATGGAGTCCCCTTAGTGCCCCCCCCCTGCACACTCATTAATGGAGCACCCTTAGTGCCCTTTATTAAGTAATGGAGCACTATTAAGTAATAGAGTCCCCTTAGTGCCCCCATTAGTAGTGGTGCCCTCACTTAGTGATCAAATCCCCTTAGTGCTGCCACTCAGTAATGGAGCCTCTTGGTGCCCTCCAATCAGTAATGGAGCCCCCTTAGTGCCCCTCACTCAGTAATAGAGCCCTTATTGCCCCCACTCATTAATGGTAAGGGAGTCCCTTTAATCTCTGTCACTCAGTAATAGAGCCCTATTCAGTAATAGAGCCCTTAGGATCTCCACTCAGTAATGGTGCCTTTTTTAGTAATAGAGTCCCCTAGGTGCCCCCCCCCCTCCACTCTGTAATGGAGCCCCCCTAGTGCCACCATTAGTAGTGGTGCCCATTTGTTAATGTTTCCCCTACTCATTAATGCCACCCACTCATTAATGGTGCCCACTTAATGCTCCCATTAGGTAATGGTGTCCTCCTTACTTTTGCACACACATAACCTATGCCCGCCCTAGCTCTGCTATCTCCAGGAGCCTCATAGTTTTGATCGAGCGGTGGTCACACATGACATGTGTACCACTACTTCATTTACAAAGAATACTCAAGGTCCTTCCTTCTCCTGATTGCTGGGAGTCGTAGCAGCGAGAGCCCCGGGGACCAGACACATATTCTCCATCCTGTAGATAGAGGATAAACGTTTTTGATGGGAAACCCTTTAATGTAATTTTGCTTCCTCCCCATACTACGATGATCACTGCCACATATCGGATCCTGACTCCGGTTATTATTTATGGCTGCAAAAGGAAACCTCGACCTGCAAAATGTATCCTATTTTCTGCCTTAACCTGCCGGACACATAAATTAGGAGGCTGCGATATAAAATAGCATGCGTAATCTATTAGTTGGCGTCAGCAGTCGATTGATCTTCTCTTCTCCTGCCCGAGAGGATGGAATTGGCGGAGGTCTCTCCTGGAATGGGACTAAACAAATTGATGCCGCTTGCTTTTGGCTTATTGTTATATTGGCAGCGAAATCCTCTAAATTTATAGAGGGAGCGATTAGATGGCTCTCGCCACTGTCTGCCATCTCTACCGCCCAAACATAAACATGCAAAGCAGACATTAACCCTTGAAAGGAAGAACTCCGGTTTTAAAGCCCATTAGGGAAATGTTTAAATCGATAGCAGCATTGTATGAGCAGTGCGGAGCCTCCTAAATCTTCCTCTATAAAACCGCAGCCAACTAATTGGTTCCAATGTAGCCAAAATAAAGTGCCCCACACACTGCTGTCAGATCGTATTGAAACCTTTTTATTTATCATCAGACCTCAGATCAGACCTCCAATGTTAATCAGACCTCCAATGAAACCTCAGATCAGACGCCCAATGTTAATCAGACCTCAGATCAGAACCCTATTTGTTAATAACTCCCCAAATCAGACCTCAGATCAGATCCCCAATGTTAATAAGACCCACAATAAGACCTCAGATGAGACCCCCAATGTTAATCAGACCCCCAATGTTAATTAGACCTCAGATCAGACCCCCATTGTTAATAAGACCCCCAATCGTACCTCGGATGAGACCCCCAATGTTAATAAGACCCCCAATCAGACCTCCAATGTTAATCAGACCCCAGCTCAGAGCCCAAATGTTAATCAGACCTCAGATCAGACCCCCAATGTTAATAAGACCCCCAATCAAAACTTAGATCAGAGCCCCAATGTTAATAAGACCCCTAATCAGACCTCAGATCAGACCCCTAATGTAAATCAGACCTCAGATCAGACCCCTAATGTAAATCAGACCTCAGATCAGACCCCCATTGTTAATAAGACCCCCCCAATCAGACCTCAGATGAGACCCCCGATGTTAATAAGACCCCTAATAAGACCTCCAATCAGACCTCCAATGTTAATCAGACCTCAGATCAGACCCCTAATGTTAATCAGACCTCAGATCAGACCCCCAATGTTAATAAGATCCCCAATCAGACCTCAGGTCAGAGCCCCAATGTTAATAAGACCCAAAATCAGACTTCAGATCAGACTCCCAATGTTAATAAGACACCCTCAGATCAGAGAAAAAAATATGAAATCAACTCACCTCTTCTGTTCCGGACGCTGCTGCTCCTGAGATCCAGCACTCTTCCTACAGTGCTGGGCTGTGACCCGATGTCGCACAGCATGTGGTCACAAAGCACACCTACATCCTCACGCTGTGCGCAGACGAAGACCAGGCGAGCGGTGAGCGCTGCCAGCACACGGAGCACTGTATTCACTTTTTTAAAAGGGGAGGTTCAGATAGCATGCTGAAGGTAGGGCTGGCTTGGTGCCGTGGCCTGCATCTCAGCCCCAAAACCCCTGTTCAGTATCTTAATTTGTGACAACTGGTGCAGGAGGAGGACAGAACATGGCAGCTATTGATGGCCACCACAAAGGGACAGCTTCTTGGGAGGTATTTTGTGCTGCACTGTGATATTTGGTTCTGCTGGGATGGTGTTTTGTGCTGCACTATGGTATTGCTGACCATACTTACTTGTGTTGCCCTGCTGTCAATTTGGACCTGCCTACAACATGGGGCCACTTTAAAAAAATTTCCAGGGCCACTTTACATTCCTAGTTTGCCCCTGGTGTCATTTATGGCTGTACTGTCACATGAGACAGGTTTTACATTGTTGTGATGCAACCTGCAGGTAACGTAGCCTGTGCTGATATTCGCTATCGCTCCAGAGACTAAACCCAACCACTGAGGATCATTTTGCGAATTAGTAGGCGAGTAACACAGGTGCACATGTACTTTTGCATTAAACATTACCATATGGTCCCATTAAGAAGCAGCTACCTACGGCAGAAGCCACTAACACAGTGATCGATCTGTCTAATATTTATTAAAATGCAACAAGAAGAAAGTATATAAGAAAGTATTTGGCAGACTCTACAACCCCCATTTTGCCAAGGCTCAGATAAAGGGTTAATAAAAATTGTTATAAATACATCAGGAAATTATTATTCCAGATATTACACTATTTAGAGGGTCAGCAGTCAAAACACACATAGGTAGTTGAAAAATCTTTCCATTCTTCAAGGACACCCATCAGCAGGATCAACTGTATTACTTCAGGCATACCAGCTGGTTGGGTTGATACTGCTGATTAAAATGATAACTGTCTTGTGAAAATTGGTTGCGGTGTTCCTGAGAAAAGAAAACTTTTCTTCTTATTCTATTGGGGGGCAGAGCCTAGTCCTTTAGTGCACCTCAGAGCACCCCTGAAGGAAGGGGTGGGACTGGAGGACCAGGTGGAAGCCTATGGAAACAGAGATAACATACAAATGCAGTACCTCAGACCTGGGGGTATCTGCAATTGCTGTTCTATTATGTAATGTAATGTTATGTTAGGCATTGGCCGTGTACATAGCAGAGGAGGAATGGATGGCAATGGTTGGCAGTTTCAAGGCTAACCATCCTGTTTTTCCCCTCTCGGTAGGAGTAGGGCTGGTCCTGCTTCCTGTCAGGATGGGGAGTTCCAGTTCAGACAGCAAAAGGAAAGTAAGCACATGCCTGAGCTCCAACTCCTAGGAACCACATCTAATTCTCCTGTGAGATCATTACTCCAGAGAGATATTCAGAATCCAAAACACTGCTTTTAGAAAGCATAAGTGTGCAAAGACAGCAGAGTGATCAGCAAAAATACAACTTTACAGACCCTGCTGCAGGTTAGGGACTACAGCTCAGACACCCATCACCTAGATGACATTCAAGCCAGACTAACATCAAAAGTATCACATTAAACACCCTTGGTTTGAACTTAATGGGCTTATATCTTTTCTCAGCCGTATTAACTATGTAACTATGTAACCTATATCCACAAGTGCTATTAAATTGCCAGCCACCATACCTACTCATCTGACGCCAGAAACTCAACTTTGTATTTAATACTGCTGGTTGTGCCACAAGTTATATTTTGCACTAATTAAACAGAGACTTTTATACGTTTACTTCTAGCCTGATTCTTAAAAGTACCTTTCCACTGCTCTAATCCCCAGGGAGCAACGGCCTGAGGAAGTACACTGTGACACGACATCTCATCAGGGCCACTACCACTCCCATCCTCTGCACCAGCTCCTCAGGGGATCGATGCACAAAACTCTATGCAAATGTTGTCCTTATTTGGAGTTGAATCTAGGACCCCGATGCTGTGAAGCAACAGTGCTATCCACTGAGCCACCATGCTCCCTGACTACAAAATCCTGTTTGTAGTCAGGTTCTTCAGTCATGGGTTACTGCTCTCCCTCTGACCCCTCTTCTTGCTAAACTACAGACAGTAGAAGAGAGGTGGGCAGAAGAGAGTAACCAGGGAATAAGGACTGTAATCATGTGTCTGCACAAGAGCTGTATACATAAAACGACAGGATATTGTGAAACGTTGCCTCATTTTATATTCTTCATTCTTCATGAAATGGAGCAATTTAAAGTTGGTTGTAAAAACACAAAACCCCTTTAAGAGAATATATTAGAAGCTAAACAGTGACAGAAGCTCCTTTAATCTGGAGACGTGGAAAGAAGGATGCATAAAGGGTTCATAGGGTCTAGAAGCACTTTAATCAGGTCAAGTTTTAAGGCACAAAGCGGGCACCTCACAAAGGAGTGTCCTCTAATCCCTTCCCTTCTATTCTTATGGTTTTTCAAGACCGGCAGCCTATCTCAAAGGCTTTTATTATGAAAGTATCATAAGTCTTTCAAGTGCCGGTGTGTATATTACCTTTATTTTATCTGTCCGCTGCAGGTTTAGAGCAGAGCTGGGAAGTTTCAGTGAATTACAGCGTGTGATGTCTGGCACAATTACATCATGCGATCAGTATTCCTGGAATAATGTGGACAAGGGCGATTACGACAACTTGGCTTGGGATTCCAACAAGAACTGTTTGCAGAATGGAGATTGCCCGAAAGTATTATATAGCCACACATTCACTGATCCCAGCTATTTTCCTCCCATATTTTCCTGTTGATTGCTGATAGCCATGCCCGTTATTTGGTTCCTGTTGATTGGTGATGGGTCTACCTATCACTGAATTCCTGTTGACTGCTGTTGTACCTACCCATAATTGGGTTCCTATTGATTGCTGATGGGTCTATCTATCATTGGATTCCTGTTGAGTGTTGATGAGTCTGCCTGTAATTGTGTTCCTGTTGATTGCTGATGGGTCTACCTATCATGAAATTCCTGTTGACTTCTGATGTGTCTACCTATAATTAGGTTCCTGTTGAGTGCCAATTGGTCTACTCATAATTGGGTTCCTGTTTAGTGATGATGGGTCTTGTTCTTTTTTTAATGAAAGCTATTATATAAGGCTCTATGCACACAAACATATGTACCATGAACATGCTATATATGAATTAACCAGGCTCGTGCAGAAGCCACTTATAGCTACTTTCATGAATAATATTTTACTCACCTCTTGGACCAGGGGGTGGACAGTTAGCACTTGCCGGAGGGTCTACCCATCATTATGTTCCTCTTCAATGGAAATGAGTGTTCCTACTATTGGGTTCCTTTTGTTTGTTTTTTGGTCCATCCACCAATGAATGTACGTTATTTGCTGATGGGTCTACCCATCCTTGAGATCCTGCTGATTTTTAATAGCTTCACCAACCATTGATTTTCTGTTGCTTACCATTGGATTCCTTTTGTTTGTTGATTGGTCCAGTGGTCATTGAGCTCTTGTGGATTACTGATGGGTCTACCAATCATTGATTTCCTAATAATTAATGTTTGGTCTACCCATTTTTGGGTCCTGTTGATTTCTGATTGGTCTACCCATAATTGTGTTACTGTTGAGTGTTGATAGGTCTACCAGTCATTGTGTTCCTGTTGATTGCTGATAAGCATGCCCATTATTTGGTTACTGTTGATTGGTGATGACTCTACCTATCACTGAGTTCCTGTTGACTGCTGTTGTACCTACCCATAATTGGGTTCCTATTAATTGCTGATGGGTCTATCTATCATTGGATTCCTGTTGATTGTTGATGTGTCTGCCTGTAATTGTGTTCCTGTTGATTGCTGATGGGTCTACCTATCAATAAATTCCTGTTGACTTCTGATGTGTCTATCCATAATTTGGTTCCTGTTGATTGCTTATGGGTCTACCTATCATTGAGTTTGTGTTGACTTTTGATGTGTCTACCTATAATTAGGTTCCTGTTGAGTGCCAATTGGTCTACTCGTAATTGGTTCCTGTTTAGTGATGATGGGTCTTCCCATCATTGGGTTCCTATTGATTGCTGATAGGTCTAACCATCATTGGGTCCTGATAATTGCCAATCGATTCAGGACCATTGAGCTTCTGTTGGATGCTGATAGGGTTACCTTTCGTTTGGTTCCTGTTAATTGCTGATGGGTCTACCTACCTATCAGTGGGTTCATGTTAATTAATGATTGGTCTACCTATTTTTGGGTGCCTCTTGATTGGTGATCGGTTCACTAGGGGGAACTCACTGCACAGAAACTTCTCCAGTTCCCTTTGAAGTCAATAAGAAGCATAATCCCCCTAGTGGTGGTACAAATAGTTACAGCTTTTAATTGCTTTTTTCCTAAACTGCTCAGATGTATTTTTTATTTTTTGCCAAAAAAAAATCACCTCTGTCTGCCCCCCTCTACCCCCAAGCGTATACCTGTGATGTATTGCAGTAGATACAATGCCATCATCATCCTGAGAAGGTCCAGCTTCTGATTCTCTACTTTGCAAGGCATTAGGAAGTTTGCGTCATCCGCTGTGCCCAGGGAGCGACTTTCAAACTTACATTTTAATGACTTCAGTGCCCATGCCGCGTTCTTCCTCCTGTGCTTAGAGATGAATGTGATTGTGCATGAGCTTTAAACGTTCATCATCCCTTTGATTTCTCTAAAGAAAGATTGGAAAACAGCTCAATTATTTGCCGAGCTGTTTACTGCTGTTCCCTCTGTTTATTTCCACTCTTCGGTTTTATTTTTCCTTTATTTCCTTATATTCATTTACGGATTCAGAACATAACTCAGGAGAACTGAGAACATGAAACGGGGTTTAATGACGACAATCATTCTTTCCTCGTGTTCCTTGGATGAGATGTTTGTATATTGTGAGCAAGCGATAAAATACCTGTGGTATAGGGGCTTCATGTGCTAGCCGTCTGCAACAGGCGCTTGGTAGGAGATACCGAGTGGTATAATGCGCCTAAATGTCTCTTATTGTGTCACGGTGCTACTACCTGGATATGGATGGACCACAGGCTTTGGCTCCGATGCAGTAAATAGGGGGAATAATTGAGGGATTTGAAGAAATAACTTGATTACAGACATTAAGATGGAGTTCAATGGCGGCTTTACTTGCATAAACGTTTCTTCCAACAGTTTACAGGCTTTGTCTTGGTTCCAGCAGGCTTTAGCATTAAACTGGCAGGCAAACTCAACCCTACTATATCTGTTTCTCTCTCTCTCTCTGCTGTACTGACAAGCTGACTGGATAACTTGGCTTCTTCTGTATGCTGCACTTCTTCTGTAGTCTGACTTATCTTCAGCCGAGGAACTAATCTCCTGCCTCTTGATGCTTTGGACTTTTGCCTCCATGGCCAGCAGAGCTTAGGTTGCTCTGGCTGGCGTGGGCAGGTCCAGCAGAGACGTGCTCCTGCACACCATTCCCCTTGCAGGGGGTAAACTACACTGGAACTAATTGGTCCCCACCCTTCCTGCAGGGAGTAGGACTAGCCCACTTCTCTCCAGAGGGGGGTTAGAATGGAATGATAAAGTTCCATTCTAAGTACAGCTCTGCCGTGTTTGCTGCCCCCTGCTGGTGAACCAGGCACATTACATATTACACATTAAAACAGTTACATAACAAAATAGGAATGCACATTGTGGAGGACCTGGAAATAAATATATAGGTGGCATACAGGTTAGACCATAAAAGATAAAAACAAGGTGATCAAGTGGTAACACCACTCTGGGGTGTTACATGTCCATCGTTTATTATGTTCCAGTATACTCCATGGTTTTCTATGTATTCAGATTGGTCCCTGTACCCAGCCAGATTCACAAGTCCCAACCTCAAGTTACATGGGCGGCTAAAGATTACAGGATACTTGTATGAAGACAACTAGAACATACAAGCTTTATGAAGATATCACCCATACTAACCATGTTGCCATCATTCAACCTAGTCTTGGTTTACAATGGTCTACAGGGAGTATCTCCAGTACTCCAGTACAGTGGGTATCTGTAAATGGTTGTAATGTTATGTACACCCAGGATGACCTGGTATGACCTGGCAGTAGTGTGCTGGTACTACTTCCTGTCTGGAGGGGGAGTCTAGTCTGGTGTGTAAACAGGGAGGAATCAAGTCCCTGTGCTCCCACTCCTTGGACCTTAGGATCCAGAGACTAACCGATCTCTGAGTTATTGCTTCTGCTTCAGCAGGAAAGAGAGAAAGAAGGAAGAACTGTATGGTCAAGCATAGGAATCAGCAAGGTAACCTGCAATCACAGCTATACAGACTTTGCTGCATGTGAGGGATTACAGTTGAGACACCCGTTACACCAAACCTTGCCAGACGTACCTCTAAAACCTTTATCCTGCAATGGACACTACAGCCATAATTACCAGATTACTGTTTTCCAGCCTCCATACCTTACCATCTGGGAAAAGAATTTGCACTGTATACAGATTATTGTTGAATGTACAAAAAATCCTATTTTGCAAAAAAAAGTAATGAGACATTTATTCTTCTACCTCTGGCCTGGTTTGCTAACTCCTACATCACCACACACTGGCTATTTCACTACTACACCTCCTGCCAGGCACCCACACAACCACCAACATCAAGGACACCCCAAACTGCAATCAGGCAGTAGCTTTACCTACAGGGAGTGCCCTGAGGAAAGAAAGGGTGCACCCTCCTCTTACTGCATTGACCCTAGGTAGCGACGGTCTGAGGGAAAACACTGTGACACGTCCTATAGTCAGAGCCACTACCACTTCTATCCTCTGCTCCGGCTTCTCAAGGGCTCACTGCATATCCTCCAGGGATTCCAGGTTCTTACTCAAGAATAAGGCCCATATTCAGACTCTGGCCCCACCAGTTTAACTATAGCCAAATCCAATAGTTAACTTGAGAGCCCGCACTCCTGTTCTGAGACCTGAACATGACACCTGGGAACTCTGCCGATCAGCTGTTTGAGAAGGCAGCAGAGTTCCTGTGAGCATCATATATTGCATAGCGGCTGGGCTTGGTATTGCAACTCAGCCCCATTCACTTCTATGGGGCTGAGCTGCGCCTAGTCCATGTGACCAATGAGGATCCTGAGGATAGGTCATCAGTAGTAAAATGTCGGAAAACTCCTTTACTTACTACCGGTTTACCATTTGGAGGGCGTGTCCCTGCTTAGTCTGACACTATCCAATCAGTTGTCACGGACGTTCCCGTGACAGGTGGCAGGAGATCGGTGAGACTGGCAACATGTGGTTTGATCTGACATGTTTTCCGTTTGGATCAAATGACGTCTGTGTTGTTTCTGGTGCTTGCCATACCTTCTTTCCCCAGGTGTGGCTATTAGGGTCATTTAACCTTCTCTATTTATAGTTGCTTCTCCCACAATGCTGTGCGGTTTATAGCTTCTGTTTGGACCTTTTGGATAGATTGTGGTTGGATCTCGGCTGAGTTCCTGGTGCTTCCATTGCTCCTTTGAAGTTAAGTCTTTCCTTTCCCTTTTGTATTTTGTTTGGGTTCTGTGTGTTTCATTTCCCTATTGTTTGTATTAGGCCTGAAGGAGACTCCTGTTCGTCCTTCCTTTTGGAGGAACAGGTAGTCTTGTCCCTGCCATTAGTACCAGGGACCTATAGGGCTTGATAGGACTCTAGGTATTCCTGTGTATGAACTCAACTACCTTTGGTGTCTATTCATACTGGTAGTCAGCCATGATTTTGGTTAGGGTTTTCACTAGGAGGTGTCCATTTTCCTTCCGTAGTTTTCATGCCTGATTCCCTTTTCCCCCTTCCTTCCTTTGCTCAGTGTGGTGTTTCCCTCCAACACCGAAGCCTGACATCAGTGCTGCCAGTGTCAGTCCTCCAACTGGTAACACCCAGCCCGACTTTACTACAGACTGCTGGCAATTAATTTATAAATTTTAGTAGGAATAAGAGAGGAATAACATATCACAGAGTCATAAGAGCAGATGCTCCAGAATTGTTATTACATGGGGAATGCAAGTAGTTACTAAAACAGACATGTCAGGAGAGGTGAGAGGTCCCCTTTAGGTATACCAGTTTGCCTGTGATTTACAGGGCTGGACTAGCTGTCTGGTAAACTTCTATCTTCTTGAATGGACATATTCACTCCCCCGGCCTGATATATTTCCCTTGTTCGACACTGAAGCCGCTTGTGTTCTCTGTCCGTTGTTCTCGCCTCTCATTATAGTTCAGTAACTGTAGCGGGCAGGATAGAACAGAGATATGAAAAAATGATTGGAAATGTGTCAAAATGTTCCGTACGTAAGGATTTATCCAGCACCGGAATAACTTCTAACGCGTCTCCATGATATGTAATGACCACAAAGTCCAGAGACAATATCACAGGTCGTGTCCATTATCAGATTATGGAACCGTTTTATTTCTAATCATTTATTGCTGGAAACGTGACATTGAAATGTAAACCTGCAGTTAAAGTTTATGGATAATAACTGGATTGTGAGGTAATTGCCATTAGGTGCGGATTCTCTGTGGCGGCTTCTATACATAGCTGGATGGTGTCAGTGTACCGCTAACCTCCTGATCTCATTTACTGCCTTTTCAGTGGAAGCCTAGAGAACAATGCCATCCTGCTGGGCGGCCCGGCAACGGTATTACTGCAGAGGATTTCTAGCTGTTTCTAGATAAATATAAGATTATTAGATAGATAAATAGAAGATAGATAGATATGAAATTGGATAGATAGACAGATAGATAGATAGATGATGGATAGATAGATAGATAGATAATAGATATGAGATAGATGATAGATAAATAAATATGATGAAATTGGATAGATAGATAGATAGATAGATAGATAGATAGATAGATAATGAGAGATAGATAGATAATAGATATGAAATTGGATAGATATATAGATAGATAGATAAATAGATAATGATATTGGATAGATAGATATGCAGAGACCGGGCAACAGGGGCAGTATGTGAGTTATGGTGGGCCGATAGGGGTAGTAGTTATTTTCTCACTGTTCTGTAGAGCTCCCTGGGCCGGTGTGCAGTGAATGGAAGGACAGCACCAGTTCCTTCGGGGCACACTATGTTGTCCAGGGACTCCCGCCAGATGGTGGTTGAGGTGCCCTTGGTGGAATGGTTTAAGGTGCCATGGAGGCAGGGTCTCTGGTGTTCGTGACGCCAGCACCGTTAGGTGCAAAGGAAGGTGGTAGAAGGGATGAGGAGTTAATGGTTGTAAACAACTGAACTTTTTACTTAATCAATTGCCTTGAGGTAGTTAGTGCAGTAGATTTACATGGCAAGAGTGACCCCCCATATGATGCATACACGATTGGCATAGCTGCAATCCTAGTAACAGGCTTGACAATAGGTGCATTGAGATCTTCCTTTGGCTGGTATGAGAGAGTTCCTTTCTAACTGTCCCTACTATGTCCACACTCTGGCCGCCAGGTACTGGATATAATAATGACTCTTACTTGTGTTTGGCAACCCACAGAGCGGTCTCCCTAATGGCAGGCATAAATCCTCTGCTCCATTGTTTCCTCTGTTATAAGGAATTACAGTTCACACAGAAATACATTAATATGCATACTACAAATAGCCAAAGTTATACAGGGCGCCACGACCATCACTAAGTGGGACACTGCAGATAGATGATAGATAGATAGATAGATAGATAGATAGATAGATAGATGTGAGATTGTATAGGTATACATGAGAAAGATAGATAGATAGATAGATAGATAGATAGATAGATGTGAGATTGTATAGGTATACATGAGAAAGATAGATAGATAGATAGATAGATAGATAGATATGAGATTGGATAGATAAATAGATACAGTATTAATCATAGACTCCAATGGAAAATACCTGAACATGAGGCAGCTTTCCCAAAAGAAAGGGTTCAAAAAATTAATTGTGCAACGATCAAACAAGTCACAGCAGTTATCAGCGATCCACACGCCACACTTTACCAATCCAACCAATACTTTTACTTTTTTCAAGTGGACCTTTATTGTGTTACCAGGTGGCCTTTTGTTTGTAGATAGATAGATAGATAACCATGGTGACCTCAGGGAAGATAGTTACTGGCAGAGGATACCAGTTCTCTTCCACTTCTATTTTTCCTGACTCAGGACCCTCCTGGTTCAGACTCCCTGCCAGCTTTGGTGAGTCTGATACGCTGGACTGTGCCCCACCCTACACTGGACTGTGCCCCACCCTACACTGGACTTTGCCCCACCCTACACTGGACTGTGCCCTCTAAACATACACTGTTGGTGGCACAGTACAAGGGTAGAAGGGGGATACACCTGTACTGTGCCTCCTAACCTCTACTATGCCCCCTTATACCATATAATGTGCCTCCTACCCTGTACTATTCCCTCTTATACCTCCATTGTGTCCCCTTACCATACCCTGTACTGTGCCCTCTAATACTCTATACTGTGACCTTTATACCCTATATCGAATCACTGTATGGAGGCGTTATCCAGTCACTGTATAGAGGTGTTATCTAGTGTATGTCGGCGTTATCCAGTCACTGTATGGCGGTGTTATCTGGTCACTGTATGGCGGCATTGTCCAGTCACTGTATAGCGGCATTGTCCAGTCACTGTATGGCGGCATTATCCAGTCACTGTATGTCGGCGCTGTCCAGTCACTGTATAGCGGCGCTGTCCAGTCACTGTATGGCGGCATTATCCAGTCACTGTATGGCGGTGTCATCCAGTCACTGTATGGTGGCGTCATCCAGTCACTGTATGTAGGTGTTATCCGGTCCCTGTATGGAGGCATTATCAGGTCATTGTATGGTGGTGTTATTATTTGGTTGGAGGGCTAATATATTATATTTACAGTGTATACTGTAGATTCCAGCATATTATGCTGTAGTGTGGCCTGTATTTCCCAGTAGAGTAAATGAGCCTTGTAGAACACAGTCCACACCACTGACCACCAGGACCAGCCTTCTGTAATATAGCCTACAGTACATGGCAGCCTCCCTTCTCTGTGTACTAATGCTTATTTTGGCACACGTAAGCTGGGTTCACATCACCTTTTTGCCATGCGTTTAACATATACAAAAATGTAAACCTTAACAGATGACTCGGATTGATGTCATACAGTGGCATATATAGGATCCCATTGTAAAAGAAAGTACACTTTTTTTGCCGGACAGGATACAAAAGCGTGGTGTGCTGTGTTTTTGTATCCCTTTTTTCCAACGTATACGTCAAACAGATGGTAAAAATGTGATGTGAACCCACCCTTACATATGCACACATGCAATTCCAGGATGGTCTTGAAGAGGGGGTCCCGTGCAAAAAGTTGCTGTGGGGCCCAGTCAGTTCTAGCTACGCCCCTGCTGTTACCCTCCAATATTTTACTATCATTGGTGATGATAGAGGCAGGAAAGACAGACAGATATGTGAATAGATAGATAGATATGAGATAGATAGATGTGAACATGAAAATAATTCGCTGTTTTGTATCTTAAAGGGACATTGTCATAACAATTGTGGACTTAAAGGGGTAAGTCTTCCCCTTTGGATCCGCAGCAGTCCAGCACCTGCCGCATCAAAGTTTGAAGTGGTTGCAGCACTCAGGTGAGCACCGCGGCCTCCTCTTAGGCCTGTAACACGTTCATTGCTCACATGACCTTTGTGTGGGTCCTTCGAACCTCTGATTGGCAGTGGGGCCAGGTGTCAGACCCCCATAGATGAGATAAGGATGACTTACCTCTTAAAGTTCACAATTGGTATGACAGTGTTCCTTTAAGATACGAAAACAGTGACTTTTTTTTCATGTTCTGGGGAAAAGAAGCAATGTTTTTTTTAGGAGCCGGTCGCTTGCTGTGTCACGTCTGCCATTATCGCTGTTTAGTCCGGGCTCGCGTTCCTCAGAATTAACAATATCATCAAATGTTTTTTCTCCAGTAAATTTTGGCAACAAGTAATGGACCTGTCAGCGCTTGCTGAGGCTCCATTGATTGCTAAGAAGCCATGGGCGCCGCTGGGCTGCTGCCCGGAACAATGTCACCGCCGTGCGAGGGTGGATATCTGAGATAATCTGAGATAAAGATGACTTTTAGCTACTTTGTGCCTCGGATTATCCGTCATTGAGGAGCACTGAAGGGGACGGCGGCAATTTCACTGACGTATTATTATTTCTTCACAGTTTTATAATAGTTTATTTATGGCATTAAAGGGGAACGTCCCCACCATTGGAGGTTAACCCTTTAATATGCTTCAGATGTAGCAGTGCAGGAATTTGGATGATTCAGTTTACTTGCAGTCCTATGAAAAAAACAGACAAAATGTTGGCTGCATTTACAAATATGAGGTCTCCAAGACCATGTCGTAATTTGCATCAAAATATGGTCAAATTGGTGCAATTCAGTGCATATAGTTTTCGAAAAATCTACCTTTAAGACTCAATTACAACCATGCTGCTCCCACGTATGTTTCCAATTATTTTCATTCTGACCATTGTAGAAAAAATACGTTGCAATCTTAAGAGGTGTCAGGAAGCTGCTTTTCACAGATCTTATTCAAGTTATTTATAATACTTATAGCTTAGGCTACTTTTACACTAGCGGCAGCCTTCTCTGGTAGGCTGTTCCGGTGGGTGAACAGCATGCCGGATCCGTGCTGCCGCTAGTGCACGTGTGCCTCCGGAGGTCCGCTCCAGCCCCATTGACGACATGTGTGCACAAGCGGCAGCACGGATCCGGCAGGCTGTTCACCCGCCGGAACAGCCTGCCGGAGAAGGCTGCCGCTAGTGTGAAAGTAGCCTTATCCGAATACCAAAAAAGCCCTGTTCTTGAATACACACTGACCTAGTATTCTGGTTAACATGTCTACACTTATATCAGGTATGCATGTGCCAATGAGCATTCAATATGTCATAAGACCATAAGCAGCTTGTTGATGGTTTCCAGGTGTCAACTGAGCTAAAATAGGTTATAAAAATGTGGCATGCGCCGGCCTGCAGGAGGAGGCACAGGGATGGAGAGTGGAGAGGAGAGATGGCCGAGGCAATGAGGGTGGTTGTAGTTCTCATGGTGGCTATCCCTGGTGCCAACGCTCTCCCGGACAGTGAAGGAGAGGAGCACCTTTTGAACAGGTCATCAATATCAAACTGGTTGGGGTCTGTCTCTTGGCACTCCTGTAGTTAGACGGACCCATGTAGACAATGAAGAGGATGCAACTCACGGATGAGCTCTGTTCTTCAAACAGCTGCTTGTTTTTCCTTCCTTTGAGGGATATCTGGCTTTCACTGTGTTGTAGACCCATAACTGGGGCTCCACAATCTTTTTGCATTTTATGTTTCCCAGGGAGCTTTGCACTTTGGATTGCTGTGTTTGAGACTCTTAAGTGAGGCTCCACGGTATTTTTGTAGCTGGTTTCCCTAAGATCAGCTATTGCTTTGTTTGAGTCTTCAAACAGCTGATCAGCCGAGGTGTGGATGGCAGACCCCTATCGAGGAAAAGACATCAACATCCTGAACCCAAAAGACAGACCTCTCATTATTAGAGTAACTGTAGAGTAATTATAAGAGTAACTGACCTGCAGTGAAGATCAAACTTACCTGGTTCAGAGTCTGTCGTTCCTAAGCTGGCTTTTCCTCTCCCGTCGCGCTGAGATCAACATCTGTCGACGGGGGACTTGTGACCGGTGCAGCCAATCACAGGCTGCAGCAGTGACCTGTGATTGGCTGCAGTGTTCAAGTGTTCCCTCATCAACGGATATTGATTTCAGAGCGGCAGGGAGGGGAAGAGCCGGTGTTCTGCCAGACTTCTATACCTGGACAAAAGTCTATGCCGGAAGTGACGCGGCAGCGCATCAATCAGCTGGTGGAGGGTGTGCACAGCAAGGCGCAAGTGCACATCCACTGTTCTGCAAGATTTCTATACCTAGACAAAAGTCTATACCGGAATCATCAGTTGCAGTTCATCCTTACGGCAGAGCTGACGTAAGAAAGAAGTGCAACTGATGATTTGTGCGCGCGTGCGCACTCAGGGGTAGTGAGATCTGATGCAACACTTTGCGCTGCAAAATCTCTATACCCCTAAGTGAGCATGCGCGGTGCGCGAAGTAGTTCTGTGGAGGAGCTGCGATGATTCTCTGGTAAGACAGTGGATGTACGCTTGCGCTGCGCACACCCTCCACCAGCTGATTAATGCGCTGCTGCGTCACTTCCGGTGCGGCCGCGTCACTTCCAGTATAGACTTTTGTCTAGGTATAGAAATCTGGCAGAACACTGGCCTGGGAACGACAGACACCAAAAGCAATGGTGGGGACCAGGTAACTATGATCTCCACTGCGGGTCTGTCTTACCCCTATACAACCCCTTTAAGCTTTACTGTAATAATATGACACAACTATCTCTCTGACATTGAATACCCTTTTATTTTCTGGCCGCACTAAGCACAATAAATAAGCTGTACGCTCCGGGGATAGCACTCCAGTAAGATGAAGCTGCTGACATTGACCAGCGTTGGCTCCATGACAACTCATCTGTAATGTAACACACATGTCTCACAGAGCAAAATCTTGAGGCACACACAAACCTTGTCATAGGACGAGCTTTAATAAAACCTGAAGTTTTTTTTTTACTTAAAATATATCCAAATTCCTGTGTTGAGGAATTTCAGGACATTAATAAACCATGCCTGTAAACTGCTGAAAAGATAGTACCCCGATCCAGTCACGTGACTCCAGGTTTCGGCTTCTCTCTAGTTCCGGTGACGTGCCGTTTCTCTCTTCCTGCTCTTCTCTTCCAGTCTGGGCAAGGTTCTGGCATCTTCACTGACATCAGATTTATTTCTGGACGGAAGCCCCCTTGAAGAAGCAGCACTTTCCAGACACATGCTTAGCCACAGCAATGTCCTGCGCTCGGGGAATGGTAAGCCAGCAGGCGATGCAAAGCAACATGGGTCTGGTGAGAAACGAGCATCTGGGTGTAAACGTCGGGGCGGTGGCGGTGACATCAGGGGAGTGAATTTGGATGAAATCCAAGTACAGCGAGATTCACTCAAAAGAGGCCTTGAATATTATGTTCTAACAAAGCAATCTGGGGGACAAGTTGACCATAAAATGGTGAATTGTATGTTTTTATTGTTTTTCTTCCGTTACGGCATTTGCGTGCTCTCGGGTAGGGACTGATACCAAGCTGCTTATTATCGGAAAAACGCCAATCATGGTATTGTATCGAACCAGATATCAAAGTATCGAAAAAGTATTGAGACTTCGATACCTGGTGCAACCCTACTTGGCACAACCACGGCCACAATCATCAAGTCACAAGCTTCTTTTATTCATCCCTCTATAAAACAGCGCGTTTCGGAGAGTCAGTCTTCCTTTTTCAAGTCTGCAGTCTGCTGTCAGCTTGCTTCCTCACCACATCGGAAAAGAGCATGCCAGAAACTGAGTCTTTTTTAGGCAACAGGGTAATTTCAAAGGGGCTTTGGCCATGATGGTAGCTGGATCTGACACCACCAGACTTGTTCCTTTGGGGTATTGAACATCATACAGGAAATTGCTGCTATTCCCCCCGATATGCTTGCCGATACATTCAGGAACGTGGGGCGCTGCAGTAAAATGTGTCTTGCAGAAAACTGAGATCACTTGCATCGCATTTAATGCAATCAATTACAAATACATCATGGTCTGTAGCATATTTATTTATTTTTTCTTCAGATTGCTTCATCTCAATGGGAGTTACAAAGGATTATTTGGGGCCTCTTTCGAGTGAATCTCCTTGTATTTGGAGAGAATAAGAATGGACAGACTGTTTATCTATCAAAAGGCTACCTCCTCCAGTCAGAGAACAGTGCCAACAGTGCTGGCGTTCTCACTTTGCTTCCTGAAGAAGGCAGTCTTCTTCTCCCACACATAAAGTGGTCTTCTCTTCCCATAGAAAAGGCGGTCTTCTCCTTCCACACAAAAGGCGGTCTTCTCCTTCCACACAAAAGGCGGTCTTCTTCTTTCACAGAAAAGACATTCTTTATCTCCCTCAAAAGAAGATGTTTTTCTCCTCCCACAGAGAAGACAGCCTTCTCTTACAACACCCATGGTAGTCTTTATCTCCAACACAGAAGGAGGTTTTCTCTTCACACATAGAAGGCAGTCTTCTCTTCCAACACATAAGGCGGTCTTTACCTCCCACACAGAAGATAGTCTTCTCCTGTGTGCAGATGAGATGCTGGCTTACTTAATATCTGAGTCTTGTCTCAAGGCCCATTTAAAGGGTCGACCATTGACTTATAGGATAGCTGCCTTACATCTGGTGGCATCAGAGGCCGAGCTTGTTAAGAGCTCATTTGCATCGCTTTCTTCCTCGAATTCCAGAGGAGCATGTATGGCCTATAAGTCTCCTCACACCGACTAAGGCGCTCTCTCCTCAAGGAGCAATAGTACTCCCCAAACAGTGGCGTAGCTATAGCGGTCGCAGTATTCGCAATTGCAACCAGGCCCCTAAGTCAGGGGGGCCCCCCCAGGAGAGACGGAGTCCCAGTAAACAATGAAAGCGCTGCTTCAGCACTGTCTGCAGCGCTAGAGTGATTTATATACAATACCGGCTAAGTAAGTTCCCATAGGGTGGGGGCGGAGGCAGAGCGTGTTTGTGTGCAGGCGCAGCCAGGAGAGGGAGTGGTCCCGCTCCCGTCGTTAGTGTGTAGCAGAGTTGTAAGCCGGACGTGGAGGTGAAGCTTCGCGAGCCTGCTGCAGGGAGTAAGTGAGGTGAGGCAAGGCGGCGTGACGAGCAGAGCTCTACAGAGGGATGGTGCCAGGTGGGTAGGAATGGAGACTGACTGGGAGACAGCAGCACAGCAGCCAGCATGAGCTTAAAGGTCTCCAGCGCAGCGGGGGCCTGACTGATGTGGAAGGGCCGGCCACTCCTGCTACAGGCTGGTAGGCAGGCAGGGCCAGACCTAGTTGCTAGTAGTCTGTGTATAAAGTGGCCAGTTTCTACTGGTTTCCCCAGATTGTTCTGGCCTCGGATGGGGCTGGGTTCTACTGGGACCTGGTAATAATCACTGTGTGAGTGACCCTGCTGTAATGTGGCTGTACAGCATGTCACCTCAGTTTGGGGGGTACACTGCCACTACCTTGCCTTCTGATGTATCCCTGTTTTAGAATTGACTTAAAGTGTCAACTACATTCACATGGCTGTGGCGCCACAGGCAAGGCAGCGCCATAGCCATGTGAACGTAGAAGCCTAACTTTAACTCAATTATCCCTTTAAAGGGGTTTTCTCATCATAGACAGTAGCGATATGCCTCCATTGTCTTAAAGGTGCGGGTCCCACCGCTGGGACCCGCACCTATATCAAGAACGGAGCCCCGCAAAGTGGTGGCTGGAGGACTCCGATCCGGCCACACCAAGCCAATAGAAGTGAATGGGAGCGCACCGCGCCTGACTGCCCACCGCTCCCATTCACTTGTATGGGCTCGACGGAAATAGATGAGCCAGCGCTCGGCCATTGGAAAATGAATGGAGGGCGCATGCGCATGTGCTTATTGGATTAAAATGTATTTTCTCGGTGATATTTTAGTTCTGCCATTGGGCATGGTGGGCGTGCAGGGGTCTGGTGGTGTTAGAAAACGGTATTGAGGGTAGGAGGCCCAATCTGAACTCTTGCACCAGGGCCCATGAGCCTATAGCTACGCCCCTGTCTCTTCTCTTCAGTCTTCTCTTCCAACACACATGACAATTAATACTTCCCACACAAAGGCAGTCTTTTCACGCAGAAGGTGATCTTCTCCTCCAACAGAAAAGGGGGTATTTCTCCGGCAAAGATGGTCTTCTCCTCCCACACAGAAATTTTTTTTTTTCTCCCCCACACAAAATGCAGTCTTCTCCTCCACAGCTCAGGTAAATAGAGAGTTGTACAAAACCTTACCAGTTAATCCATGGTAATTTCTATTTAAAACATAAAGTATAGTCATTAAAAATTAAAATTTTGGCAGAGACTCTAGAAACAGGAGAAATCAACAGAACCAGAGACATGTTGCGAATAGGTAACCATTTCTATTCGATTCCCCTTCTTTCTTCAATTAATCTTGTTCCACTCCACTTGCATGTCATTACTAAAATAATGAAATGTAAGAATTGAACTACAGGTCCACAAATTAAAAAATTTGAAAAAAACCTGCAGACCTTCCCGCCTCCGTCACAAAGTAATTGCCTTTGTCCTACTTGAGATGATAAACACACAATAAGACGTTCTGATAGAATGACAGGAAAATAATCACAAGCCTCAAAATCAATTTTGGGGGAATTCAAGACTATTTTCAGTGGATCGTCCAAGAATAGACAGGAGGCATTTTAATGTGTCCTCTCTCATTATAATCACATTGAGCCTCACACAGTGGAAAGAATAATTCTTATTCATTTTCTTTATATGTTCCATTGAGTTCTGTCCCTGGAGATTTCTAATCTAAATACTTTATCATTATAAGGTTAGGTGGCACTGGGACAATCTGATACCTCCAAAATCCTGATTGGTTGAAAGTTTTGGTGCTCGAATTTGTGGTATTTTTTCTTCATGCGCTAAAGTGAGTTATTGGGTTCACATATGATTTATGCCCTCATTATCTTAAAGGCTTTTCGTTTACATTTAGCAGATGATCTATATGATGTCATTTGGAGCGATCCAGATCAATACAAGTGTCTGGGGAGCATGTTACCTTCTTGGCAGCTTTTTGTAATATTTTTAATTATGCTGGTAATGCATAGAGTGTAAGATCAGCATCAAGTCTACCATAAATCATGGCAGCACCTGTTCTTCATGCAATGTTGCCCAAGCTACTTAGGCAAGCAGTGCATAGTTTTGACCAATGAGTCTCCAGACCCTGGACTCATTTATGGTATCCAGGGTCAGACTGGCCCACCTGGGAACCTGTAGATCCTCTTCTGGGCTCAGGTGGTGGGACCTGTGCTTCATATGCTGAATGAATGACACAACTGGTACCCATAAGGTCTGAAAATTATGGGGATACCCCATGTTTTGGCAGCAGGCTCCCTTTGCATGGTACGGTAGAGTGGGCCCAGGTGGTGGGGCATGTGCTTCAGGTGCTGGATGAATGGCACAACTGGTACCCATAAGGTTTGATAATGATTGGGATACCCCGTTTTGTCAGCAGGCTCCCTTTGCATGGTACAGTAGAGTGAGCCCAGGTGGTGGGGCATGTGCTTCAGGTGCTGGATGAATGGCACAACTGGTACCCATAAGGTTTGATAATGATTGGGATACCCCATGTTTTGTCAGCAGGCTCCCTTTGCATGGTATGGTAGAGTGGGCCCAGGTGGTGGGGCATGTGCTTCAGGTGCTGGATGAATGGCACAACTGGTACCCAAAAGGTTTGATAATGATTGGGATACCCCATGTTTTGTCAGCAGGCTCCCTTTGCATGGTACGGTAGAGTGGGCCCAGGTGGTGGGGCATGTGCTTCAGGTGCTGGATGAATGGCACAACTGGAACCTATAAGGTCTGAAAATGATGGGGATACCCCATGTTTTGGCAGCAGGCTTCCTTTGCATGGTACAGTAGAGTGGGCCCAGGTGGTGGGGCATGTGCTTCAGGTGCTGGACGAATGGCACAACTGGCACCCATAAGGTTTTATAATGATGGGGATACCCCATGTTTTGTCAGCAGGCTCACCTTGCATGCTAAAGTAGTGCTCCAGGGCAGGGCATGATGGTGATTGAGCCATTATAGTACAAATACCTTGGGAGGCATTTATTTTTTAAATTTGCTCCTCAGCCAGCTGTACTCACTTGCTCCCTGACACTTGGTTCCGGATCCTTACCATTCTTCACAGGACTTCTGGTCCCATCTGTGAAATTGTGTATGGATGAGGTCAGTTGCGCCACTGTGGTCAATGACTGTCCTCAATGGTGACGTGTTCTGAAGCTGAACATGACTAAGCATTGACGTGCCACTTGGGGACTCGTCATCGTTGAGGCCAGTCTTAGATCTCATTGACCTTTTCGTAAGTATCAGAGAAGCAAATTGATTGATTCTGCTAATTATAATTTTGTCACTTCGTGTTGGCCTGAACCAATATTTTACGCTTTCCAAATTGTTCTTCTAATTTCAACAGAGCCTTTTTCTATACACCCAAGAACCAACGGCGTGGCTTTCAGTCTGCGTGTATACAGCTTGTTGGCGATGGGGGCGGTTCATGTACTTATCTTGTATTCGCGGCCAAATCCTGATGATAGCTATGATTTAGTATGCCACTCACTCAGCTGGTGTCTGGCATTCTCCTATTCCAAGCTTCACATTTCAGCTACGATGATGTATACCATAAGACATAATGATAGACCTTTCACTTCAGTATTAAACGCTAAGTGGTCTTAGAAAAGAAAGAAAATTACCATTCCTTTTCATCGGAACCCATTAGGATTTCAGGGTAAATCACACTGGTTTTTAGACCATTGTGAAAAATGATATTTGCATCAGTAACTGAAGGATTGTGGATAAATTGGACGCCTGTTTGTACAATCTCCTCATTCACACTTTCTTCCCTTAGATGACCCGTCGGCCCTCACGTGTAGAACATCTACACCTACAGCTTTCCCTGCTGCTGAGATGCTTACTGCGCATACGCCGACTATTGGATCGACAGTGCATGCGTGAGATTACAGGCCAAAAAGCAGGACATTGAAGACGCCTGGCCCTATCAGTCAAAGGGGTTGGAGAATGATGGAAAATGGAGGAGCTGAGGTCCACCGTGGGGCGAAGGTCCACCCTTCGGTGCACCAAAGTCCTCATTTGCATATCGAATCAAACTTTCTTTTTGCCTTTTTAACAGTGCAATAGATTCTAGCCATACAGGTATCATTTGAACCAGCAGAATCGACCCTACCAGGTATTATGCCGATGGGTCCTTTTTGAAGATGTTGTGGGTGATTTAACGAAATAAAGCTAACAGGATGAAAATGGAATAAAATATAATACTAATAAAAAAATTACTCACTTGATAAACACCCTGGTGCTCCAGTGCCATCGCACTGCCGCGGTTCTCGCTGGTCTTTGTTGATTTTCTTTCAGTGGAGACGATGACGAGCCGTACATACTGACTACCAGTGATGCCAGTATTGCATGAGACTGCTAAATCCAGTCACTGACATTATCAAAAACTAGTGAACAACCTACTGGAGGCCATGTCAAAAAATGGAGAAGGTTGGTAATACAGAGACGATCGAGGGGAGAGGGGCCGCAAACCAATAGTGTCGCCAAACAATTGTAGTGTCCTGGAACAAGGGTACTTTGGACATTTGTGGACATTTGCCCTTATTGCACCTATGCAAAGCTCTCAGCGCCCTACTTTATTGCACTTTGAAGGATTACCTTGCACAGTGATTTATGCTGTCACGTGCACTTATGTTGCTTCATATTGTTGAACTGCATTTATACGTTTATTGTAACATATCCTGTTATCACACAATCGTTGCACTGCGGAAATGGTTAATAGATCGCTTGCTTATAGCGACTGTATGACTTTCTACCTGTGGAAAGATTTGGAGAGAAAAACAGACGCACTGACCTTTCGACTGTCTAGTTTAGCTCTGTTGTATATGTCTGAAGACTTGTTTATGTCTTGAAAAGCTGCTTATTCGTTTTCATTATTCATACGCTTGCATTGAAACTCTATACAAGTCTGACAGTCTGAGTAGCATTGGGGCCAACCCAAACCTGGCCCCTGCAAAATCAAACAAGCAAACGATAAGCAGGTAATAGCAGGATTTGAACATGGTTTCGGCCTGGAGTCTTCTGAATAAGCAATCTGCCTAGTTAGGCGGCAGTACACGAGGAGAAGATATGACATTGTGTAATTCGGCTGGTTTGTCATTTGCCAGGTTCAGGGAGGTATTGAGAACTATACATTTTATGGGTTAGTTCTCTAAGAACTGGTAAGAATATGAGATATGTCTGTAAAGCCATGCTGACCCACTGGTAATGGAATAACACATTCCCCATAATCAGTGTTCGTTTTTTCGCTTCGTAGGTTGCAGATGGATTGCTCTCGGTAAACACCTTCCACAGCTTCCTGACCTCAGCACCAAATCAAAGGTTATTGGATTTTTACAATGCCGAGCAACCAAATTGGAATATGTCATGAAGAATAAGCAGACTGGGGAGACGCCATTAAAGTCGGCAGAGTCAAAGAGATCTTTCTTGGGCAGATATTAGAGTGCTGAGCTATTTCCAGCATTTTTCCAAAGGTTTTATGTTATTTCATTGGTCAGTGTTGTGTTGCTGTTGGTATAGTAAAGATAACTTCATTAGCCGTCATTCCAGAAGGACATTACAAAGGCATGACCTAAAGCGAGATGAATCTAAAGAGGAACATATTGTGTCATCCTGCGAGCCCCTGAATCAAATAGTCCAGTTAAAATCTTGAAGACCAAAGGTCGTCTTCCATTGGTGGCCTCATTTTTGTCTAGATTTCGACCTTAAGGCTAAGTTAGCTTGATGTTCATTGTAGACAGAATGACGGGGGAAGGTTTCAGCAGCAGCAAGCTGCCTCCAAACTCATGACAAAACAGTCTAAACCCCTCCCTTTTAACAAAAATTATAGTTTCACTTGATCTAGCACTGGAGAGGAGATGGAGGGCAAAACGAAATTCCTTCTGGGACGCATATAGAAGACATTCCTCACCAAAAACAGCAATGTTTGTTTTATGGTGTTCGCTTTGCAGTTTTATAGCAGGGCACAATACTAATGAGTATTAAAAAGAATAAAAAAAATTTAACATTTTATTATTTCCTTTTTCCATTTTTTTTTGTCCCACTCTGCGACTTAGGGTACTTTCACACTAGCGTCAAAGTTTTCCGTCATTGAGTTCCGTCCTCGGGGCTCAATAACGGAAAAAAACTGATCAGTTTTATCCTAATGCATCCTGAATGGAAAGCAATCCGTTCAGTTTGCATCAGTTTGTCTTCAGTTCAGTCCTTTCACGTTTTTTGGACGCAGATAAAAGCGCAGCATGTTGTATTTTTATCTCCGTCCAAAAATGCGGAAACACTCGACGGAATGACAGATCCGCCATTAATTTCCATTGAAATGTATTAAGGGTGGATCCGACATTGAAAATTGATGCATTAACGGATTTGCTCTTCCACTCTGCGCATGCGCAGACCTTTAAAAATGGTAAAATAATAAATAACGGATCCGTTTTTTACGGATGACAACGGAAAGACGGATCCGTTATTTCAATACAATTGTCAAACGGTTCCGTTGACGGAACTCCCTGAGGGAATCCTTCAACGCAAGTGTGAAAGTACCCTTAGATCAGTCACCAGTATGATGCATTGAAGCACTTCTGTATTGCCTGTCAGTCCAGCGCTGACTGGCATCCGATTGCACCTGCCTCTGTCCAAAGGTGTAGTTGGCTTAAAGGGGTTGTCCGGGCTTTTACTATTGATGACCTATTCTCTGATGACCTATCTCTTCCTGTCCACTGCTGCTGCCTATGGCCTTTGCGGTGAACAGGAAGAGAGACGGGAGATGGCACATGTTTCTGGAAGATAGTAGCCATGTTTTTCTAGTCCTGGACATCGCCTTTATACAGGGAGGCCTCCAATACCTTCAAATCAAACAGCCTAATAGTAAATCTGTCTTAGTTACCCATAGCAACCAATCAGAGCTCAGCTTTCGGTTCCTACAGAGCTCGGAAAAAATGAAAGCTGAGCTCTGATTGGTTGCTATGGACAACTAAGACATTTACTATTAGGCAGTTTAGGAGGGCTACTTTTTTGTAGGCCACCCTGTACAATAATAACCCAAAGCAGTATGGTCCTATGGTCCCTCTAGGAGTCTCTACAGAATTTGATTATTCAACTATGTCTATAAAAAAAAAAGAGCTAAATTAAAGATGTCTACAGAAATGAATCAGTACTGACCGGTTGAATTACAGGCGACATGGTGTTCGGAGTCCACCTCATTCTTCACTGCTCTCTGCTCTAGGATATTTAGAACGTCCTTCCTGATTTTAGGCTCATTTTTCTCCTTGTCTCCTCGATTGCAACTGTTTGTTACGTGAATCACAAGTGATCGCCATCATGGCTCCTCGACGTGTCTCGGTGACATCTCGGCGCCTCTCCTTACACGCGTTCATGCTCTTATTGATCACCTCTTTCCATCTCTTCTTGTGATCACAGAACCTCATTCACATGATGCAGCTCATTAAGAAAAAAATAGTCACTTCAAGGAAGACTGTTTTAAACGAAGTAGGATTACAGAGCCCGGCATGTTTACCCTTCGTAGTCAATGACCGGCTATACGGCCTCTCAGAAACCGATCTTGTGGAGCGCAATAAACAAACAGTAACCGCTTAGGTAGATTAAATCATTAGCAGAAAAAAAAGATGTGGTAACCTGACGCATTTTGGACTCCTTAATCATAGCAATTGGAGTGTTAGCTTAAGGGCCCATTCACATGACTTCTTTTTCTGTCCACATCCGTTTCACAATTTTGCGTATCGGATAAAGACCCGCCTAAAGACGTGGACAGAACACCGTGTACTGCCCGCATCCGCACTTCTGTTCTGTGGCCCCGCAAAAAAGACAAAACATGCCCATCAGAATGGATACGGTCATGTGAATGAGCTCTGATGTGAGACGAGCTGTGGACTTTTTTTTGCCTATTTTTATAGTACTTTGAGCCCAATACACTCAAGTGCTTAATGCACCTATAGCAACCCTCTTTTATTTAATGGCTATGCACACCTTTGAGGAGATTTTATTATGATTGCATTTCAGTCATTTTGAGCTTCAAAATCATTTTTTTAGCTACAGGATTAAATTTCAGTCTTTTTCCCCGAGTTCGGGAAATGGTTTTTCACAGTATAAGGCTCCATTCACACGTCCGCAATTCTGTTCCGCATTTGCGTAACGAAATTGCGGACCCATTTATTTCAATGGGGACAGATGATGTCCCCGCCGGGTCTGCAATTGCGGATCCGCACTTCCGGGTCTGCAATTGCGTTCCCGAAAAAAATAGAACATGTCCTATTCTTGTCCGCAATTGCGGACAAGAAAAGGCATTTTCTATGAGAGTGCCGGCGATGTGCGGTCCGCAAATTGTGGAACGCACATCGCCGATGTCCGTGTTTTGCGGATCCGCAGATCCGTGGATCCGCAAAACACACACAGACGTGTGAATGGACCCTAAATGAAGTTTAACTTTGGCTCATCGGAGCCAATACATTTTAATACTGTAAGCGCTCGCTCCGTACAGTATTGAAATTAAGTTTTATGCGTATCGACTTTGGATGTTTCATCCGAAGTCGATTCGCTCATCCCTAGTAATGAGATTACTGCTAAAAACTTACCTTTACAGAATAGAAAGTCTCAACATATTATTAGGCCTACTGACCAGGGTGGAAACTGCACGATTATAGAGATATTTACAAAAAAAAAAACTATTGATTGTGGCATGGAAAATTTAAAAAAATATAGAAACTTGATATAAACAATAGGTCATTTTCTGATGACAAATTTCCTTTTTAGTCTCTTAACTCTTTGAAAGGGGTTGTGCCACTAAACACATTCTGCATTTTTCAAACCAGCACCTGGATCTGAATATTTTTGTAATTTCCTGTAATTTACTATTAAGTATAACCACTGAGCTATTCAATAAAATGTATCTGTATAGCGCCACCTGCTGCTTGTTATTTTTCCTATTTCTTGTCCTCCTCACGGTCGCTCAAGTTCAGTTTAAGGCCTCATACACACGGCCATTGCCCGGCCGTGACTGTATAGTGGTCCGCAAACAGCGGGTCCACAATATACGGGCACTGCCTGTGTGCACGCCGTATCATGGATTGGACCGCAATCCGGAGGGAGCAGAATGGAGGCACGGAACCTCAATGGAAGCACTATGAAGCACCTCCGCCACAAAAAAAAATAGAACATGTTCTATTTTTTTGCGGTGTGGGCGGATCACCGACCCATTCAAGTTGAATGGGTGTGGAGCCGTCTGTCGCAACCGCACAGATGGTGCGTGTGCATTTGGAGAATGCAAATTACGGTTCCCAATGTATGGAACGGATGGCACACGTTAATGTGCATGAGGCCTAAATCTGCAACTGCCATACTTACTAATGTATGGTTATTATCTATATTACCTCCTTTGTTGGCTTGATTGATTTTTCCATATCACATTATACACACTTGTTTCCATGGTTACAGACCACCCTGCAGTCCAGCAGCAGTGGTCGTGCTTGCACAATATAGGAAAAAGCACCAACCTAAGTGAACTCTAATGGTCCTGGCCACTAGAGAGAATGGCCCTTTTTTTAATTAGCTTTTACTTTTTATTAACTTTCTCTATGATAAATGCCACTTGCTGAAGTGACACAACCCCTTTAAATTCACTTACTGTCAATTTGCCAAAAACATCTGCTGGGAGTTTGATCCAAGCCTGAACTACTCTTCTGGTGTAAAAAAAATTTTTGCCATTGGTTCTGATCTCATCCCAACTAATTTTAATTTGTGCCCCCCTTGTTGTTGTGTTGAGTTTTTTATTTATTTAATTAAAAACACTCCCCCTCCCCCTGATTATTTATGCCTTTAACATATTAAAATATTTCGATCATATCCTCCCCTTCCCTTCTTTCCTGAAGACGATACAGTACAGAAGCTGCAAACATGAGATTATTGTGGACCGCGCTGCTGCAGAGAGTCACTTAGCACAGGAATGCCCAACCGGCGGCCCTCTAGCTGTTGCAAAACTACAACTCCCAGCATGACCAGACAGCCTACAGCAGGAAATGGTGGGAGTTGTAGTTTTACAACAGCTGGAGAGCCGCTGGTTGAGCATCCCTGACTTAGCGCATCAATTCGACGACAAGGGTGTATTAAGTAGGTTTGTATCTCGCAGCCTTGTGCTGTTAGTGATATCGCCCATCCTATTCCGTGCAGCATTTATCTCAGGGTCATGGAATATCTTCTGCATATATTGTTCCAGTCTGGGTTCACTTTAAAAATGTTTTAGTACAAAGCTGAAAATTCTAGGAATACAGAGGTAATACATTTAGTGTTGAGCGAATCGAAGTCCACAAAGTGGGCTTTGATCCGAATTTAAGGATAAATTTGATTCGCTGCGAAGCTGAATTTCCTTGTGCTTTGTGGTAGCGAATCGGTTTTACCCGAGTTAAAAAAAATAAAAAATTAATCATACCTGCTCCATTTGGACCACCATCTTGCTTGAAGATTTCGGACAAAACCCTGTGCACCGTGACGTATGATGTCACCACGCTGGCTAGCGTGATGATGCCATCTCTGGCCGCGAGAGATTTCTCGCCAAATCTTCAAGCAAGCTGGTGGCCACCGGCCCGTTGCGAGCGAATGTATCAGGTAAGAATGATTTTTTTTTCCATATCGCAATCGCTGTTCCTTGTCATTGCACCCACTACTTACAAAGAAATGTTCTTCGTGACGACGTAATTCATCATAAAGCAAATTTTTTAATAAAATTCGGTGAAGCAGCCTAATCAAATGTTCCAATACTTCCCTCATCTTTAAATACAATAAAGAAATTTTTGATTTTCTTAAAGAGGTAATAATTTAGATTTTTTTTATATGGGACCCCTTGGGTACCAGGGCCCAATTATGACTGCTTGTTCTACACCCTAATTCCCAGTGCTAACCAGTGAGCTCCCAGGTTGTCTGTGCTGTGCAGTATAGTAGGTAAAATGATATTATACATTTTGTAAAAATAGGTGGAACAGGACTGGAGCATTCATCCTCTGCAAGGTACAACAGGGACGGTCGAGATTCTGCTTGGAGACAAATCTCATGGTGGGTTTTGAACTCTTTGATGAGGATATCATGGTTTCTGACTTGCACAGACCATTCTCTCAAATTACAGGATATGTCCATCTATCAGTAAAACTAAAGGTCCCATGATCAGTCAGATTTGTAGAAACCCTCATTTCTGATAATTGACCTGTGTAAAGGGTGCCGGCGAACACCTGATGAACGAGTCAAAGAGCAAAGAAATGATCATGTACTATATGATATCTGATTCTCAGTCATAGCATGAACCTACGTCAGGTGCCTCTCACCCAGCCATCCAAGCACCCTGCTGTGTACTGACGGGGGGCAAGAACCCTGCAGGGAGGTCTGCAGTAGCTTTTAGAGAAGGCTGCTGGTTGGGCTAAAAGCCTCAGACATTTTGCAAAGTAGTTGGACTTTGACTATGAGGTAGCTACCTCCACTAGGTGGCACTATAGAGACAGATTTTCTCATGAAAGTGAGCTAATCTGCCTATATTTTTCCCAGGGTTCATTGCCTGACCTATAAGACATCCTACGTTATCTCTAGTACTCACCACAAGGAGAACCAGAAACCCCGAGGCCTAAGTTCAAACTCAAAGAAATCTACACCATTAAAAGACATGGCACATGGTGAGGGCAATTCAGCTCATATTGGTTCTTCATGGGCAGTTTGAACTTTCTCTGGGTTCTTCTGTCCTACAGGCATTGCAAGTTTGGCAAACATGGGAGAGGGCTACTTGGCAGGAATTGGAAGAGGGGAAACAAGTTCTAGGCCCTGCAGGGATGAATGCAGGACCCATGGCATTGAGGGGGATTCCATTTAAATTCTTTTAGGATCTCCCCTTCTTTATCTATACTTTCGTTAATTGTCCAAAGGTTATTTTAAATAGGAACGTATCTGGATTTACCTATGAGCACTGTTCTCCTGGGGGGGTAGGAAGCCTGCTGAGAAATTAAAGATGAAGAAATGTCCATAATTATGTTAATTTGGCACCCACAGTGCTTTGTGAGTGAGAGGAGGACACCAGGGATGGAAAAGGGAAAGGCTTTTCCCATCTGAAAGCAAACCTCCCCTGTTTTCAGAGCTCCAATAGAAATGAATGGAGAGAGTCACACATGAACAGCTACCTTTCTATTCACAGTGGCTATGGGACAGGAAACCCCTATTCTAGAGTTAAGGGAAGGCCCCAGAGGTTTGTTCAGTATCAGTTAGACATTTGGTACATATTCTGTGGATATGCCATAAATGTCTAAGATGAGGAACCTAAGATGTGGCTATGCCACCAGTCACTCTGTGCCTGCAGGCTCCTGAGATGTTAGTCTGCTACTCAGGGCTGGTGCAAGAATTTTTGCCACCCTAGGCAAAAGCTAATTTTGCCACCCCTTGACTCCGCCTATTGACCACGCCCTTTGACCCACCCCTTTTTTGTCGGCCCCCATTTTTATGTCCCCCACAGTGGCTCCCTTTGAAAATAATGTCCCCCACATTGGCCCCCTTTGAAAATTATGTCCCCCAAAGTGGCCCCCTTTGAAAATGATGTCCCCCAAAGTGGCCCCCATTTTTATGTCCCCCACAGTGGCTCCCTTTGAAAGTAATGTCCCCCACAGTGGCCCCCTTTGAAAATTATGTCCCCCAAAGTGGCCCCCATTTTCATGTCTCCCACAGACAGTGGCGCCCATTTTCATGGCCCCCATTTTCATGTCTCCCACAGACAAGGGTGCCATTTTCATGTCCCCCAAAGACAGTGGCCCGCCCCCCATTGTAAAAAATGCCCAGCCCACCCCACACTGTCTCTCCATTGTCAACATAGTGCCACTTTGCAGGGTCACGGTGACTGACCCACCCACAGTTGTCCAGGCAGGCTGCTTGAGGCTACTTCTCTCTGCTCCGGGTGGGCGGTAATATTCGGAAGCAGACAGTGCGTGCGGGCGGCAGCACTCACTCACTGTAGGTCACACACCTTCGTCGCCTAGTGGGAGAAGCAGGCGCATGGCATCAGTGAGCGCCGGCCAGCCTGCACGTACCGGAGCAGAGCTGAGTGACCGGTGATAGCAGTAATTATGACAGAGCGCAGGTCGCAGGCAGCTTGAGGCAGAAGAGATCGGAGGGAGGGAGCCAGGGCGCAGAAGGAGGAGAGTCACAGAGGTGCGGGCCGGCGGCGTATCTTGCTTATGGGTGGCGCCGGCCCTGCTGCTACTTCCTTAAAGGCAAAGCCATGTCCAAAAGCCTTGCAAAATCTATTAATTACCTACAGCTGTCCTCTAAAGGGTAAACTGGAACTGCATTGCTAGGACTACAATCCCTGGAATAGGTCTGCAGTCATGTTCTGTTCTCAACACGATAAATGAAATTCATGCTCAGAACCGTCCTTGAGTAACCGCTGCTATTGACATTGCCATTAATGATAGCATTGCTGTAGCAAAGAGCGTACAAATTGTGTTTTTTGTCTGAAGAAAGCCTCGTTACCAGCTGCTCAACCTTAGACATCACCTCCCAGCTACTCTCTGGATGAATACAGTGATGTACAGTTTAAAAGACATCAGCAAGAGATTGGTCCAGCTTCTGGAATATTAGAAAATCAGTGGAGCAAGCTCCTCTGGCTATGCTGCCAGGTATGAGTGTGACCCCTCTATTATATAGGTTGAATTCCTCTATCTGTGCTCAAGAAATTGAAAAACTTTTCAGAAAAGTTTTTATAGTATACTTAGCTGTCAATTCCCAGTGTGTGATAACCATGTCACTCATCCATAGTGTAGCTTACGTGGACCTCAACAACCTGTCCTAGTTCTTACAAGAGTTTATGGGTAAATAAGGTTATCCATGGGTATTGCTATGGCAGTGGATGTGGAACCATTGCTTTAACCAACAGATTCGGCTTTGAGCTAAACCTAAGGGCATTATCCTGGCAGTCCCCTCGTTTTCACCCTTTAACCTCTATACAGGGATCTGGACTTGGCTGCAGGGAAGTCACCAGGCTGCTACCTTCTGGAATAGTGTGGTTGACATCTGACTTACGGGGATCAGATACACTGGTTTGGAGCACAGAGGGCTCAGGGAAAACTGTAATTAGGTACAGGCCGAAGTCAGGGCAGGTAGCAAAGGGTCAATATGGAGGTCAGGCCAGAAATCAGGCAAAAGTCAGTACACGGGCAGACAAACAGATAGGGCACACCTCTGTGGGGACTAGGGTTGCCACATGGGAAGGTGCCTTAGGTACCCAAAGATTACTAGCCATTGGCTGGTTTGAATTAGGATGCAAGTTCTGGTCCTTCAAGAGCCAGATGGAGCATGCGCACGTGCCCTATAGGCAAAGGGGAGAGACCTGGTCGCAGGAAACAGGCTACAGAGGAAAAGGGCAGCTGTGATTCCGGTGGCCTGGTCCGCCATAAGGCAGCACAGGAAGAGCAGCTGGTCCAGGCTGCTGGAAAGACAGAAGAAGGGTGGGCAAAGAGGTATCTGTGCCCGCTCAGGGGAGCAGGGCAGTGGTGGGCACAGGCTGCCGATATAACAGGTATGAAATCTGTGTCAAGTAATGTAAGACAAGCTGTAGTTTTTAAAGTGCCATTTTGAGTTACATATAACTTACTGATTTCTTATTAATTCTTTCTGGGAGGGAGATAGGAAGAAACAGCAATACTGCCACTGAGTTTTTACCTTATATATTTTGCGGTGTTCATTTTTCGGCATAAATAACATGATAAGTTTATATTCTGGGTCAGTACGATTACAGCGATACCAAATACATATAGTTTTATTCATGTTTTACTACTTTTACACAATAAAACTCCTCTCTTTAAAATTAAAAAATCTTTTTGCATTGCTGCATCCCAAGACCCATAACTTTTTTTATTTTTTATTTCACGCTGTGTCAAGGCTTGATTATTGCAGTTTTCATTAGTATTTTGGGGAACATAACATTTTTTGATTGCTTTTTATTCAGTTTTTTTATGGTGAATAAGCAAACAGCAGCAATTCTTGCATTTTTATTTTTACGGGGCGTTCACCGTACGGGATAAATTAAATGATAATTGCATAGTGCGGGTCGTTATGGATGCAGGAGTGCAGCTGTTGTGTCACAGCTGTGCCCCGCTCTCCGCTGCACTGGAAAGCCGTGTATAGCTTAGTCTGGGCTGCCGTAAAAAGGTGACAACCCAGCCTAAGGCCCCTTAGTGACAGTTGTAAAAAGGCGTATTGGGGATCACTGGGTAATCTGCTTAGAACAACTTATCCCATAGCCATTGGATAGGGGATACCTGTTAAATGGATGGTGGTCTCACCACTTGGACTCCAATGTGCCCTGTCTGAATGGAGTTCTGGTCAAATATATGTAACACCACTCTATCTATCTCTATAGGACTGCCAGAGTCCAGTGCTTGGCTACCTCCAGCAGTCCCGTGGTGGTGTACATGCCCATCCAGCACTCCATTCAAATATGAGACACTAAGCTATACAGTGGAAACATGCATGCTGCTCAGTATACCTTTTTTGCAGTGCTCTGCTTTCCTATACAGTAAATTATTAGGTATGCCGATGCAGGAGCACACTTATTTGGTTTCCATTCAAGTGAATGGGGCGATGTTTTATTGATCTATGCAGGGAATCTATATTACAGCTCAGATCATCCCCATGACATTAATGAAAAAAGTAAAGCTACTGACCTGGAACTGGGCCTGGGCCCCCCAGAAGATCCTCTAGTACTCTGGTTGGACCAGTCTGACCCTGTGCTCAGGTGTGTGGTTCCTAGTGGTTAATAGTCTCTGGAGTTTTTCACACAACAGATTCTCTTATGTCTTAGTTAATCATACTGTTGGTAGATCAGCCGCCTCCTGCTTTTTTCTTAACTCCTCTGCAGACAGACATCACTGGTAGCTTTACTGCTTCTCATACTGACTGGTCTCTCCCTGCAGGCC